>JAUZNK010002142.1:0-11632 GCA_035046665.1 Euphysa ruthae
CAACGCTAGCTCAAATTGGTCGGGTTGTTTGGTTGAGCGAATTTCGTAGACGCAAATGGGCGTTCTAAGTATTCCAAAACTCGCCATGTGGGCCCATCTGGAAATATTGTCTCAGCAATTTGTTGGTTCCCTACGTTAAAAATAACATTCTGATTCTCTCATTCTTAAGTATTTTATTGTATTTGTGTATTTATGACCAAGTAATAGCACGTGCCTCAAGATTGAGTGGTCTTTGAATATAGATATCTGTGCAGCCATTAATCCCAATACAGTTTTTATAATTAAACGTTGGCAAGTTTTTTTCTCTGCTGAGTCCTTTTTTCAATAACAACATTTCCCTTTCTTTTATTATAAATTTTTTTCTCGGAATTTTGTATTTCTCTAATTGTGCAGCTAAAAAAATGCAAAAAAACATTTTTTTTCTTATTTATTTCTTTTCCATTATGTGAAATATAACGAATCCATGTAAAATCTCATTGAAGTTCTAGGATAAGAAAGAATACTCCAGGCTTAGTTTTATTAATGTTAGGCATAGAATTAGCTTTCATAATTGCGTCATTTTATGATTGCAATATCGCAATCATAAAGTTCTTATTTAAGAACAAAAATTATCTTTGGATAACTAAGGTAACCCCGTGAGTTTTTTCTGCTTACCTCTTTCTTTATTTTTGACCGTTTGCGCAATACTAATTTCTACTCGCTGCAATTCAACTGCTGATGTCTGCAGAAAATATCAGAAGTTCAGAAGCTCGCGCTTTTTGTATTTCTTATATCTATCCGCCGCCTGCTCAGTATAATGTCGGTTAAATATGAAAAAAAAAGTGGATGGTATGAAATCTGGATCATGAGGATCGCTCCATTTTTTACCTTTAATTAATATAAAGTTTAGTTAGTTTTAAGAATATAAAAGTATACGTGCTTCTCCCATTTATATTCTTTAACTATTCACACTACTTTAAGTTCAAAGAAAGAAAATTTCTTGTTTATTATAATTTCCAAGTATGATTTTGCAAAAATTACAGCTACCTGAAATAAAATAAAAGCCGCATATACAAGCGTTTTTCACCAAACTCTCTTTCCATTAATCACTTTTTACACCACTTGGCTTTTTTTTCTTTTCTAATGGCAGAATTATAATTCACACCCAAAGAATTTATTAACGCCCTTTTCGAACATTCTAGAAATAAGTTTCTTAATTAGAACTCCTGTATTTTTTATTATTGATTTTTCCTAACACAACCTTAAGAGATGTGTATATAATGTTTATAGATAGAGTTTGTGTATGCGCTTTATGTTTTATTGACTAGGCATATCCTTATTACTTGTAAGCATAAACCCTCAAAGAAAAAGGAACGCTGCTTTCTTACATACAATTTACTTTATTAAATCCAGGTCGCTATGTTTCTGTAGTATTTTGCTATTTATATCGCTCCTGTGCTATAGCAACTTGTATTTTTATTTATATTCAACAATTGTCAAATTTCAATAGCACGAAATATATACTGATTGATTCATAGAATTAGCATAAAGCATTCAATAAAGACTTATAGTCGGATTATCTTTTGATCGACGGCTGGTACATCCAACTGCCCACTTGTTGTGTTGCACACAACAAGTGGGCATTTTAATTCTCAAACAAACTGTTTTGATAGTAATTTCGTAAATATTTTTGTGGTTTTTTTTTACTACCATAAAGTTACGCATGCGCACTTTACGATTTTGGATATAAACTTTGGAACGGATCTATAAATATTTACTTAAATATAAAACTAAATATAATAAAAAAGCCACATCAAACCATACGGGAAACAAGTCGACCAAACTCTAATGCTAACTTAGTTTTAATTATGATTTCACTTTTTTTGAACTTGTTTCCTGCGGTCTTCCATATAGCTTCATTTGGTTTCCTGCAGTTTCATTTTATAGTAACAAATATTTTATACCTTATTCCAAGGTGTATTTACACCTTTTATCTGTACTTAGATTACCTTTTTTTATAGTCGTATTTCTTTTTAAATATAAATTTTGCAAGACTTCGTGCTTTTAATTTTAAAATATATTTTAACTCTATACCTCGATGTCCCAAACAAATATGATATGTATTGCAATAAATTAGGCGAGACTTCCTTTCAACACACGAGATTAAAATTTCATTTTCAAAACATTTTAATAATCTGCTTTAAAGAAAGCACCCCAAAATTTGAATCTATATAATAAAGTTTGCGAAAACATGGCAGGCTTGTTGGGAAACCAAAGTTAAAAATTGCTAAATTGGCCGTGCATGTCACATTTTAGAAGCGAACATTAAGAGGCCGGTTTTTAAAAAGATGATAAATATATTACCATTTTTTTTTTTTTTTTAACATATTTTTATCCAAACAAATTTAAAAAATCAGACACTCAGGGTAACAAAAACAGTTAAAATATATGGTATAAACAGTTATATATGCACGTTTCTTCCGGTGGGTAGTTTACCGAATAAGTAAAAAAGTATATATACAACTTATACTCTCAGATTCTAGTTTTCCCTTGTTACTTTTCGCAAACACAACAGAATCGCATAATTTTGAAACCAAACCTTGTTACTTTATTGTATTACAAAGAAACGACTTAATATCATATATGATAATGAGCATTATTGCCAGCACCTTCAACAAATTTCAACAATGATGGCCATCGGTAAAAAAGATGATGATATCTATCTTCTGCATTCTTCCAATTATACTCTGTCAGAAATTATTATGATTTTAGCAAGTGAGCATATTTTTTGATTAGCTTAGGGCTCTTTTTCCTTGGTTTGCACTTGTTACAACAAACCTCCTGTTAAAATAAAATTGGATTTTTTTTAAATTTTTTTATAAAATATGAAAGCTGAATCACAAATAATTATAGCAGCCTCAGGTAAAAGGTTGACGCCCCCTTCTCAGTAGAGATTTTATCTCAAGCATCACACTACGCCCTTTAAAACCTTTTGATGTTGTTCAAGTTCTTATTTTTTATGCATCTAGACAATTTTACACATTCTTCGCAAAAAAAGTTTCTGTTTTAAAAGCAACAACAGAATTGCCTAGAACATTTGGCGAAAAGCGTCATTTGGAGTTAAATATTATATATCACCTTATATTTATTACAGTTAAAATCCCAACTAAATCTTGTCTCTTTGGGACACAGCTTTTAGCTGTTGTAACTGTTTTTCATCAAGTAATATCAAGGCCAAAGGCAAATCTTGTTTTTTGTTATCCGGGTATAATGCGGCCTACCTTTTTATGAGCAGCTTTTGGTCATTTATCTTCATCATTAATTTTATGGTAGTCTGTCTGACCATGAAATGTAAATTACAAAAGGAAAACTAACTAACTAATAATACATTTCCAAAATACACTTTTACTTTATAATCCAAGATGTTAACAAACATGACTAGGTTAAAAACAAAAAAGCAAAGAAATGGAAACTTTAATGGTTTATACTGTACAAGTACACAGTACTGCAGTATCATATCAGTACGTTCTTTATAATTAAAGGTACTTTGTTGCTATATTGTTGCTATATTGACACACATTTTCAATAATTTCTGTATATTATAGTATAATATAATTAGTAGAAAATAACAATCATTTAGAGTTTATCTAGCTACAATCATGGTCAAATTATTATGAGACTTATACGCCGTTAAGACACCCTATTAATTGAAAAAATATCACAAGCAGTTAAAAATATGGATACACCGCCCTTGGTATATTCAACTTTAGGTTTATCTTTTGGTTAATAGACTTACAGAGTTAGAACTGAGGAATTAAAAAAGAAAAATTCTCCTGGATCTAAGGGATGAATGTGACAAGTCCGTAATCATTTGTGTCTTTTATCATTTTTGCGGCTTTGGTCTAGAAAATCACTTTTACAACATGCGTCGAAAGTCAGAAATGAAATTGTGCTAAAATTTAAAATTTGATAAAAGTGTCATATAATATAATCAAGATTATAGATAAATTATTTTATTTTGATTTTTACTAAAATAAATAGGATTTGAGATCCACTTTTTTATAGTTAAACTTAACCTTTTTTATAAATAAATATTTATACTAATTATGGTTGGCAATCGTTGTATGCTTTATTTACTTTGCCTTTTTCTTATCTTAAGTATCAAAAATTAATTAGCAAGGAGCAACATGTATATTTGATGTTGTGATATTGGTAAATATATAGTACATTTTTATATCAAGCCGCCATTATAAACACTCTTCCATAGATATTATTTGCGCACAAAACACAACAGCAGACACAAAAAATCATCACCCGCGATTGAGACCTAAATTTATTATGTTTTATTGCCTCGATTGAATTATTCTCTACTGTTCAAATAATTTTAATGAAGAAATGAGGAGGCGAGAAAAAATATGAAAAAAAATAGGCATGATTTTTGGCACGAATTTAAGCCCGAATTTGTGTATGAATTTCGCCTCAGAATTTTCTGCGGAGTCAGAAAAAAAAAACTTAATTAAAGAGATTTTTTCGATTTACTGCTAAATATGCTCCAGCTGCAAAGTTCCCTACGTTCGTATTTTTGCTTTCGCAATCTAAAATATTTTTTTCATGTTTTTTTTTTTTTTTGTTTCTGGTTAGTTCATCCAGCGAGAAGATAGTCGCTAGCATTAGATGCAAAGTCTCCTAGTATGTGGCGGTATAATAAAAGGGCCCAATTTCTATATGAGCGTAAGAAGATTGGCGTTAAGAACAGTAACAGGAAACACTAACAATAATAATGACGAAGATGATAACAGTGATAATAATATTAATATGAATAAATAATAATAATGCTGTTTCTCATATTGTATGGATTTACAACCATAAGTTCCACAAAAACCATAGGCCTTAGTACTAATTAACCTTTTTATAAAGTTTATTAATAATCATGAGAACTCCTGGTTATATTATTTCAAAAACTTGCTAATTATCAAAGATATTTCTAACATCATAAATAAAACATCAGCAGAATCAAAGCGGAATGTCATCACAAAAATCAAAAAATGTATTTTTTGGACCAAAATTGACATACCTAGGGACATAAATTTTAAGTCTGATTTATCAAAACTTACAAAACTGCCAAGAAGCTAAAATAAACCCTTGTATAAAAATCCCCTGAAATATTAAATTTTTGTTCCAATACAGCCTTTAAGTTTAAACATGCCACTTGACTCCTAATTACCTAGAATGAATTTAAAAGTAGGATATTAACCTTAGGTAATAATTCATACATAAATAAAAATTACTCACTACTTCTTTCAACGATCTTTAAATAATGGTTGCTTTCCAGAAGAGCTAAAATGAAACATCACATTGAACAAAGACGACTTTATCTTACTCCTTAATAAATTAGCGGCTTATGCCTTAGTCCATCAATCACTGAAACTTCTTGGTGATACTGGTGGTGGCAATGATATCTACAGTGTGATGAGGATGATAATGGTGATCATCACAGTTACCAAAATAAAATCAATCGCGATTGATTTAACTGGTTGTTTTTTAAACAAAAAATACTGCTTTGCATGTTAAATTCATTTCAATGAATGCACTAAATCAATATAATATATTTATTTCATGCAAGTAAATAATATGAGTTAAAAATTTTTGATTTGTCAAAACAAAGTTAAGCAAACTATTACTCTATACACACCATGCACACATACCTACATTACGAACTCTACCCCCAGAAAAGCATTTAGGTCCTCTACATCACAAAAAATTCAAATAATAATAAAATACACTTTTATATTTTTAAAATTTGATATATCAAAAATAAACATTTTTCAATAATGAAAATATATGAGTACTAGCTGTATAACCGCCAAGATTTTGCTAATATGTGCATATAGCATTTAAAAAGAAATCTTATAAAGAAAAAAACAAATACGGGGCATCGAGCACCGTAGTTCTTCGGATCCTAGAGCAGTTGGTTCGAATCTGTTGGAAACTGTTTGTTGGCAACACGATAAAAATACAAATCGATTTTAATCGAATAATCGCATCGGATAATCGAATCGAATAATTGAATCGAACAGTCGGATCTCGCATGATAAGCGCTCTAGGGTTCGACCTAGACTACCTTGACAACGTACGGTAGCTTTATACCCGCCAAGATTTGACTAATTGGTACATTTAAAAGGAAATGTTAAAAAAAGTAAAAAGAAATCTCTAGGATTATTTTAACGTGGGGCCAACACAAAAACAAACATTCTTTCGAACTAATTTATTATAGAAGGACTCACGGGTTTGGTTAAAATTCCATAAATTAAAAAAAAAGAAAAAAACCAAAACGAAAATTGGAGGACTGTGGCATCGATCTCCGTACCTCTCGCATGCTAAGTGAGAAAAAATATTATTATTCTGTTTAACAACAGCAACAACAACAACAACGACAACAATGGCAGATATTACGCCATCAAGTAATAGCAGAGGGAGTTGGAAAAGTTAACTTAGATATTAAAACCTGATTAAACAAAGAAAAACAACAGGAAAGACTGCGATTTCATTAGCCTAACAGATGATATAGGAGAAAATATCTCAAAAGAAATGATGAAAAGCTCTTTAGACAACTCTGTTCACAGAACAAGCTTAAACTGAGGTCTTTTAGAGACGTCGAAACATATAATCTTGTCCTTAATGATAGCAAATCAATTATAAAGGAAAATGGTAAATTCAATGACCTCTTCAATGACCACACTGATTTTAAAAAATATGCAAGCTCGAGTGAGTCTCAACCAAAGCAACGATAAATTCCGAAGTATTGTATTCTACCTGAAAATTATACCAATTATGTCTTAAACACCCAGAAATGTTATAATATCATATTATAATATGAATTTCATCAGAGATAAGTGGATACTGGATATTTCTTTAAAGGTGAAGTTGAAACTCAAACATTAGTAGAAACTAAACTCGATGTTTAATTTGCCACTTCTTAATAAAATTACACCTCAAACAGAATTATATTGTAGAATATATGATAATATTCTCTTTACGGGTGACTTCAACATCTCACCTGACAACCCAAATTACAACGCTTTCTTAATACTAACCGCTTTCATAATATGCATTCTCTCAAAACTTAGTAAAAATTACCTAAAGGCAGATGCACTGACCTTTTTCTAACCAAAAAGATGTAGTCTTTTCAAAGTACTGGAGTTTGCGAACTAGGTATTAGTGACCCTCATTCCTTAATTTACGCAATGCTTAATTAAACTTTTGTAATATTCCCATCCAAATGACATCAGTACAGGTGTTACAAAAATTTCAACTAAAAAAATTCTTATCAGATCTCACTTCTAACATTAGTCAGAACAACATTCTTAGTTGGAATTATTTTGATGAAATTTTTATTAAAGTCCTTAACTTTCATGCCCCTTTAAAAACTAAAGGTATTTTCGAGAAAATAATATACCAAATATCAAAAAAGGATTTGCGTAAAGCAATAATAAATATTATAAAAAAAATATAGCTATTAAATCTGGCAACTCTGCCGATTGGGCAAATTATCCCAAAGAAATTTTTAGTGAATCCTAACAAACAAATCAAAAAAACGTTTTTTGAGTCTACTGACATTAGATTTCCAAAATCATTCTAGAAAATTTTCAAACCTTCATTTTAAATAGAGCTAATTCATCAGAAGGAAAAATTATTTTAGTTGAAGAATTTGAAATATATTCCGATGACAAACAGGTAAGTACTTTTAATCATTACTATAATACTATAACTGACGGCCTAAACATCCCTCCCTATAGAGAGTCCTAATTTTATTTCTTCAACTCATGATCCAATTCAAACCGCTTTCGAAAAGTTTTTGTCATCACTTTCTCCATCACTGGTCAAATGCTTTAATGAATGTTTAAAAACTGGAATTTCTCAAACAAATTACATGGCTGAAATTATCCCTGTGCATAAAAACGGTAGCGCAACAAATCAAACGAACTATAGACCCATTAGTCCGCTTCCAGCACTTTCAAAAGTCTTTGATCGTCTTATTTATAATCAAACCATAAAAAGTATTTTGAAACTAATATCTCGAAGTTTCTATGTGGCTTTAGAAAACACTACAGTACCCAACATGCTTTGTTATATCTTCCTAAAAACTGGCAAAATGCAAGCGGTCATATTCAAAAAGTTGGAGTTTTGTAAATCGACTTATCAAAGGAATATGACACATTGCCCCACGATTTGCTTATTGCTAAGCAAGAGACATATAGGGTTAAATTTCGTACTCTCAAATTTTTATTTAGTTATCTTTCCGTCAAAAAAATGCGTTTTCGTGTTAGCTCGTCTGTTAGTAATTGGTTACTACTCCTACATGGTGTTACACACGGTTCTATACTTGGTCCAATTATGTTTAATATATTTGTGAATGATTTAGGAATGTTTATTGAGGAATAAAACATTTGTAATTTTGTAGACGTTAACACAAATGACAGTTCCATCTATAATTTAACAGTAAAGCTTAAAAATGATGCGAACATAGCCATAACATGGTTTAGCAGCAACTCTTTGGTTGCTAATCCTGAAAAATATCAGTATTTGATTATTGGTGACAGAGATGACTCAGTTACTCAGTTACTATATTAATTGATGGTCACGTTGTTCAAAATTCATCTTCAGTTAAACTTATCATCATTAGCAGCCTCCTTAATTTTCTTCCTCAATGTGAAGCAAAATTTTTAACCAACTTTCCTGAGCTCCTTACCGTATACGTAACAGTCTAAGTCAAGAAAAGGCTCGCCTGGGAAACTCATTTATTTTATCTAATTTTAACTATTGCCCCCTCAAATGGATGTTCTGTAGTAAATCTTTGAAAAAACTTTACGCACAAACGTGCTTTACGTATCATACTTAATAATCCACAAATTCCTTTTGACGAGGCTTTAAACGTGACTGGATCCAAAACTTTATATCATAGGAACCTTTAATTTCTCTTGAATGAAGTTCTAAAATATTTAAATTCTTTGAATCCTACTTTTAAGATATATTTGTAATAAAAACTTCCTCGTAGAGTTTTATATCAGGTTGCAATCTTAAACCTCCTGAAATCATATCTAATACGATAAAATTTTTAAATTTAAATTCAATTGAAATACGGGCAGTTTTGGCTTGGAACACACTTGCTAAAGAAATCAAGACTTGTATTTTATTTATCTATTATCATTAACATGATTATTTATTTGTCTATTATCATTAACATGATTATTTATTTGTAATTATGTAAGTTTTTAATTGTTATAATTGAATTAAATTAGTTTTTTTTTTTTTGAAACTAGATTTAAATTATTTCAATTTGATATAAAAAATACTTACTACATATATTATGATATCGTTCTATTTGCTCGTTGTTTAAAAACGTCACTGAAAATCGATTTCATTGTTTTATAACGTCACTGAAAATCGATTTCATTGTTTAAAACCCGCCAATGAAAACTTTTCGATATTTTTCCGTCAAGTTGTTTTTTGGTCCGTCAAGTTGTTTTCTGGTCCGTCAAGTTGTTTTTTGCTGTTTTGGTGGCAGTTGGCATAGTGGCGCCCAATAAAAATGCTTGATTAAAAAATATGTAAAATAATTGTAAAAATAAGGAATTTTAGGCTACTTTTATAGAGATTGTATTTGGGTAAAACTAGAATTAAGAGGTTCTAAAAAAATTAACAGGAAGAAATTAGTCTAAAACCTTGGATTAAAATAAATATAAAAATAAGACCATTTAAGTATAAGAAATAGACCCTTTAACAATCCTTCCAACTAATAATGATGAAAAGTTTAGTAAATTCATGCCTAAAATCACAATTTCAGAAGTGGACAATTTTACATCCTAAAATAAAACCAGCTAACACATTGTCAATAAATTTGGTCGGACTAGTGAAATTTCCGTGTCATTTTTAATATGATCACCAAATTTAAATGTATTTAAGGAAAAAATTTTAAAATCATTACAAAAATCTTATTTTTAGTGAATACACTCTGGAACTCGTCACTTATGATCATCTATTTTAAGGAAAAAATAATTCAGATTTATTAATATTTATTAATATTTATTAATTTTTATTATTAATATTTATTATTAATATTTATTAAAAAACAACGTTATTTAAAGCCGTGCATTTTTGAATCAAAATAGTGAATAAATACACCTGTCACATCAAATGACTCAATTCTAAATATTTTTATATAATATTCATATTTATATAATGGTATTTTAAATAATAGTATTATAATAAATCTATTTCCATCAATTTTTAATAATTAACAGGAAAATTTGTTTTTCAAATCTTATTACAGAAGAAACTTAGTTTTATTTTTTAAAATGTCTTCAACAACATCTTCTAGATCTTCTAAAAGCAAGAAAAAATCCCCTCGTAGAATTATTGATGTAGACGGATTAAATTTGGTCTCAACGAAAACCCCTTCACAGGAAAACATTCAGTTTAAAATCATACTTTTAGAATGGAACGATGTAGGAGAGAGATTCTTGGATGACGTAACATATATTAATCATGACCCTGATATAAAGATTCACGTGTTTTTTAACAAAAGTTTAAAAGAAGATTCTAAAGTGTTAAGCCTTCAAGAAAAGATTTCTTCAAATCTAGTTCTGCATGAAAGTTTAACAGAAGCCAAGGAAGCAGCATGGACAGATTTGCTTGCGTATTTGATTAATTTTTATACAAAGGCAATGATCACATGTCATCATTGTTCAGTTCCACATCCCCGCCCGGAATATAACATTACGTTAGTAGCTACTAAAGCTGATCGATATGCAGAAGTAAAAGCACTTTTAAAATCAAACAAAACAAAAACAACAATAGTAAATGGATGCACAACGACAATATTTGACTTATTTGAAAATGTTTGTAGAATGTGCAAATTAATATTTGCTGATAAAAAATCAGCAAAGAAACACGACAGTTATTTACACAATTTTCTTTGTCACAACAAATCATGTGAACGAAATAAGAGAGAAAATGGTTTTTACAGTCAAAAGGAACTAGAAATTCACTTAAGAAAAAGAAAACAGTGTCAACACTGTGAACATGCAGTGTTTTGTGATACTGAAAGTTTTAAAAAACACATGACAGAGAATCACGTGCTATGTCAATGTCCATGTAACACATATTATAAAAACATTGAGGATTTTGTCGAGCACTATTGCATTTTATATCCATTGCCATGTTTAGAAGACCCACTGTGTAGATCAAGATTTAAAGATATTGACGAGCAAGCGTTTCACCATAAGTCAAAACATGGTTCTCATCAGCCTTATTTTTGTCTGGCTTGTTACAGCAAATCAAGGTTGGTATTTGCCAATAGCGCCCAGGAGCTTATGATTCATGTAAAAGAAGCTAAACACTGCTCAGAGGATTTTAAAATAGTTATATTACCAAACATATCAGAAAAAAAAAACTAATCAGAATAAACTCAACAAATTATATGAATTATTGAAATTTTGCCTAGAAGTTACAATCCCGACAAAATTCTTTGATACACTAATTCACTTCCCCCAATTCCTTAAATACGGGAGAAGTGATGCTTGAAGTTAATAAAGCCTGCCATTATTATACTTGGTGATAGGGTTGAGTCATTAATGAAAAATCTAAAGCATTT
>JAUZNK010002143.1:0-11632 GCA_035046665.1 Euphysa ruthae
TATAACTGAAAATTCCTTAATATATGTTGAATACCCCCTGATTTCTCACAAGTCACATTGACATTAAAAACAACTTTGAAAATCTGGATAAGTGATGACAGCAGATAGCGAATAACTTTTGATTGAAAAGAAATGCAGCTTTCGCACTTTAACATGTGTTATATATATATACAAATATATAAAAATATACACAAATAATAAAAAAAAAAAATCTAAATATATCAGCCTTTGCAGGGGGCATGGATGGCCTAAATTCTAATTATCGCCATATTTGTAACCCAAATATTTTTAATTTTTGAACAAAAAAAAAACACCAGGCTTTATCTTTTAAACGCAAAAAACAGAATGAAAAAATGTTTTATATAGTAAAATTTATGACATTTCTAAACTTTTTAACTTTACTGTACAATCCTCATTTTCACAGAGGTGCCAAAATATTAAAATATTCCAAATTGAAAACAAGAAAGTTTACTTCATCAGAGAAAACTTAGTACAAAATGTAAAATACCAATCTTGAAAATTTAGGTAGGTAATACTAGCTGGAGTTAAAAAATTCTACTGCATATTTAAAAAAGATAAAGACTTGTTTATCCCCCAGTTTTGAAAAAAAAATCACTAAATTAACACAAGCTCTTTTTTAAGAACACCAAATGCAAAAAAATAAAAATCATTATGTTACCTTACCAGAAAGTTATTCCTACAACTTTTACAAAGTTGTAAAGATTAGAAGAAATTGCTTTTTTTAAAGATTTAAAATTTACAAAACAGCTCTACAACATCTACACTCAAGTTATCAAGGTCGTAAGAAAATCATTGCACACTCCCACGCTCTTTCGAATTTAGAAAAAAAATAAAACTAGATTCCAAGCCCCATAATCCAGCTCGTCGCTTATAAAGAAATTAACTGAACCCCTTGATTTGCGCCAAAACTGTCCCCATTTGAAAATACTTTTTTACCGTGGAATATTTCAGGAGTGCGGACCTTGCGATTGACATCCCTACTCCTAGTACCATTGAATTCTTTTGTTACTTTTTCCCCATAAAGCATGCATACATATTCCTCAAAGCCTCTAAATTCGACTCACAGAAATCCAATCTATGCCAAAGTTAATAAATGCATCTACAAATGTGGGTTTTTTTTTCATAATTTTCCAGCATGTCGCTTTTCCTTTTCCTTCATTACTTCAAACATTACATCAATCAATCGGGTTTTAATTTCCCCATTCTTCATGAAACTTGAGAAGTCTAAAGGAATTATTTCAAGTAAAACACAGTATTTATAGGTTTTTGCGCTTTGGCTGAAAATGAAAGCAGCGCACCAAGAATGTTTCTGGGTACCTCGCTGGTTAATTCTTCTCCTTTTTATTCTCCAGTCACTACTGATTTTACACTACTTTGAAATGCTTTAAGTTTATTTTTAAGGTGTGGATCATGGAACTTTTTTGTTAAAACTCCTTCTAAAAGACAAATATTCAACATTTCGTCTGTGTTTCGTCCTCAATTGGAAGAACACCGGAACTTCAGTTTTATAAAAGGTTTACTTCAATGTTCGGACCGAATGGATTAATATATTACTCAGCAATAGCCTTGATTACGTTTGTTACTCGTTTTTCTGAATTTAGGATTTGACATAGTCGTAATTGCTTGCAGATACCTTTGTTAGTTTGAGTTTGTGCAGTGCGTTTGTGCTCTTTGCTTGGTCTGGTCAATTTAAGCACCATTTTAATACTGAAGTGCTGTTCGATGAAAAGTTTTAATACCACCTAAATAAAATAACAAGAGAAAACAGTAAGCAAACGCTGTATGAAGAAAAATAGAAAAATCCAGCAAACCTTAATGTAAATTTGTATTAGAACAAAATTGCAAACAAAAAATAAATTAAAATTTTGTTCTAATAGTCAATAAACAGAGATTTTTTATGAGAATCCAGTAATAGTACCAGACGTTTTAGCATCTTTGTTTATTGATTGCTCACTTCTCTGCTCTATGTTCGCAGTGGATAATTAGTTTGTGTTTAGACTGTCATTTCTATTTTTTCTAATAATCATTTCAAACCAGATACTTATTTTCCAGTTGCTTCAATATTTCAATATAGAAGGTGCCATGCCTGGCATAATTGACTTTATTTAGTGCCAAATAATATGACCACAATCCGCAATTATAGAAATTTGAATGACCCCTTTATTGCCATTTTTTATATTTTTATATATATTTATATATTTATATTTTTATAATAGTTTTTATCTTTCCGAATGGCAATATGTTCCTTTTGAATCTTTCTAATTAAGCAAAAGACTATAAGCTTATACTTCTTTTGCTAAAATATTAAAAATTTACCTCAACTTTTTAGAATTACTCCATTTTTTTGTCGGTACCTACCCCATTTTTAACTTGGATTATAACATCATTTTGTCATTAAAGTGGTATGTGCATTGCGGATTTGTGCTACTGTGAAAATCTTTTGGCATTTTCCTTTTCTGATGGAGTTTCTGACATCTGATAAACCAAGCTGGGATTGCCATTTAAAACTCTTTCCCAAAAAGGTCATACCCTTCATCACTTCGAGATTTTGATAAGACGTTAACTACTTGCAGCACCTTGTCCTTTGGCTGCAGAAATATCACAACTTTGGTGTGTCTTACTGTGATTGTCTGTTTGTTTCAAGACATTCTTCTAGACAAAAACTTAAGATAAAATCTAATGTCGACATTACAGGCGTTACTCTCTGAATCCTGGCTTTAATCTCCGTGTCTTTTACTTCGCAGCAGATACCATATCCAAAGCTCTATTAACTTTTATAGAAATAGTTCTAGCCACCTTGTTGGGCAAAAGTATACACAGAAGACTTTGAATTATTTTCAGTTGAGTCCCTGATTGTATCCAGTTTTGTGTTTCTTTTAGGTGGCTTCGTAACAAGTTTACATACTACATAAGCAGTACTAAATAAAGGTTTCATTGAGACTTCGGATGTTCGTAATAGTATTGCCTATAGCAAGATTTAAAACATTTCAATAAGAGTGCGTGTAGAGACACATTTTGTTTATAGGTTTTATCTTAGTCGCTACACCAGAATGAAAGCGGTTTGTATTTTTTTCCAACCACGAAGCTAGTCCTTTGACATCTTGGCCGCGGTGTAAAAGTAACTGGTTAGAGTTAATTTCTTAATCTTGGTTCCAAGTGTCAGAAGTTGTAGAGCCGGATATCTAATGTTTTGCAAAATCTTTAATAACTTCCTTTGGTTCGTTTTCTTGTTTATAGCTAGATTGTCAAGCATCTCCAATAACTTTGGATACGCAGAGGCAGTGATAGGACGATCGGTGTCATCTTTATGAGCATCGCTGCATTCATGTTTTAATAATTCTAACAGATTTTCTGTGTGATAAAACCTTTGGCCAAAGACTAGATATGTATAAAAATAATGGTCCTAAAAATGTATGATTAGCTGATATAATCGGGTTCCACTTATAGTCCGACACACCAATAGCCCGACACACCTATAGTCCGACATACTTATAGTCCGACAAACACATTGAATAGACCAGAAAAATTAAGCTCGGCTCTACGGGAATACGAAAAAGATTTTCCTCGAGCATGCGGAATCATCATTAAAATATCCTTAAATAATATATAATGTTGCGAAAATGGTGGAAATCTTAAAATAAATATTTCTTAAATATAATTTTACCATTGACTTTTAAGGAATTAAATTTGGCTTAAATTTTAATTATGGGATGATATAAAACATCAAATCTCGAAATTTTAATCTAAAAAGTAAATATACCAAAGATGAGGATTTAAACATTAAAAATCGGTGCTATCATCTTCTGATTTTAAAATAAGATCTAATATAAAAGTAGTTAGCTAAAGAGTACATAAATAAAAAATAACTAAGCAGCGAATTTGGCCGTACGATTAGCCATAGCATTCCAATATTGGTCGAGATTTCTTTCATCGTTCTGATATTGCCTCTTAAACCGTACAATTCCAGCCTCCAATTTACGCCATTTTCTTCTCCTTGGTTGAGGTGGATTTCTGTTTTGCATCCTTAAAATGGTGGCTCGGCTCACAGATAACTGGTCCCTTAAAACCGTAATAAAATTCCAAATAGAAGTGTGTTTTACATCAATTGTTTCATCTTCGATGAAAACTTTCTGCAAAGTTATTTGAACCGAAACTCGTTGCTCGATTGTAAACATTCACAGAGGAGGTGGAAAGTGCCGATTTAAATAATTACTTCGAAAATTGTTATAAAAATCTTGTAAAGCTTGATACTCGATAAATAACCGTCGTGTTTTAGGACTTTGGGCCAGTCTGTCAAAATTCATTCGTAAAATCTGCATTGGCAGATAGCCGATTGATATGACTTTGCGTATGTTTCTTTTTAACACGTCATAGATTCTGTATGAAATACTTAGGCCAAGATCTTGAATTCGTCTCCATATTTCAAATGAAATGGAAATAACAGCCACGAAGTCACGTACTCACATTGTGGAACTCGGAAATGTATGGAGCCTTATCACCGCCACCACATTAGCGGAGTTGGCACAGTGCTAGGACGTTTAACTCCGGAGCGAAAGGTAACGAGTTCGACTCCCACTTTTGGCGGAAATTTACTTTCATGTTATCTCTGAGTTTCTGAGCAAAAACCTTTGCGTAATGCAACGCTAGCTCAAATTGGTCGGGTTGTTTGATTAAGCGAATTTCGTAGACGCAAATGGGCGTTCTAAGTACTCCAAGACCATCTAGAAATATTGTCTCGGCAATTTGTTGGTTCACAACGTTAAATACAACATTCTCTCTCTCACCCTGACGATATATCCTTGAAACAGTTCGATCATAAACTCTTTTTATGGGTACAGTTTGGGTTGTTTTCAATTTGAACTCTCAATTCATTGACAATATCTTGTCGTAGATTCACTTCTTCGTACGGCTGGTGATCGTGTACTCCTACGTATATAACATTTACTTCATCCTTATCGATATGGGATGTCACTTCCAAAACGTTAGTCTTTAAAGGTATTTGACATTCTCCCCTCCTTATTTTTTGATATTTATAGCCATGATGTATTAATGAAAAATAGCGTCTACTTCCTACGACAATTCCTGTGCCCTTCATAGAGAAACTTTTGGTAAAGAAGTTATTTTAAAAACCTATTATATATTATCATAAAGAGTCACGTGATACAAAACACGCCAGTCAGAGCGCATTCCAAGTGAGTAATAATTTCTAAAACGTGCGTTTTGTTTCAGAATATGAATTTAAGTGTTTCCCATGAATTTTCTCAATAAATAAAATTTTCAGAATTTGGCTGATGGTAAAATTCAAAATTTGATATAAAATAAGTCATTTAATCGTCTCCGATGTTTTTCATT
Organism: Euphysa ruthae; assembly: GCA_035046665.1. NCBI lineage: Eukaryota > Metazoa > Cnidaria > Hydrozoa > Anthoathecata > Corymorphidae > Euphysa > Euphysa ruthae. The sequence goes on from JAUZNK010002143.1 coordinate 5,374, forward strand.
TTTCAAGTAAACCCATCAGACAAAAACGTGAAATAAACAAAACCCTTTCTCTTTCGAAATTTATGTACACGTGAATTTTTGTCTGGCAGGTTTTGCCAAAGTGGACATTTATTTAAAAACGATTGTTTACCATATAATAATCATTCGTTCAAATTTAAAATAAAATTAGATAGTACTGTAATAACATTATTTTTACAAATTTTTAATTGATGAAAAATATTCAGCCTAGATGGATATTCTCATCTGGACTACCTGAATGATTGAAAGAATATGCCAAACTATAGGTGTGTCGGACTATCTGTATCGGATGATAATGTCGGAATGTCGGCATCGAATGATAATATCGAATTATCTGTATCGGACTGTCGATCGGACCTCCATATAATCTTTCATAATAAAGAAAATCTCCGAAAATTCTAATTTCGGGCCATTTTCCGAAAGGAATTTCAACATAATAAGACTAACTTTTTTATTTTTATTTTAATTTACTTTTTTTGTTTACCATTCGTTATGGTGGGAGGGAGATCATAAGTCGAACATATTAAAGATGACCACACACGGCACGGCACGAACCGGAGGCTTAGTGCATGTAAAGCGTATGACCTACTTCTGAGCCACATGCCAATTTCGTCCAATTTTTTTGAGAGAAAGTGTTGCTTCTTTAGTAATAACTCCGTTATCGAATTTGTTTGTTCTGTAAGTTTGGGAATAAAGCTCTTGTAGTTGTTTGCTATCCCTAAACTGTTTGAAGTTGGGGTATGTTTTCTTAGCAGTCTTAACTTTTTCCTTTTTCATTTTTGGAAAACCCCTGTTTTATTCTTATTTCTTGCATAAATATGGTATATCTTCACTATGAACCCTCAGAAGCATTCCTTGACTCTATATAGAAATTAGTTTATTGAGGTGATTTAAAATATTGAATTTACCATAATACCTGTGCAACAAACTTGTGTATGTCCTACAATGTCATCACCTATTATAGTGTTTAAAATGACTGAATTTTTGCTATAGAGTTTTTCTTATTCCTACTTGTTTTTATGCTTTTCCCCAACATCGATTTGCCTTTTTTAAAGTGTATGATAGTAGACATTTTATGTTTATAATTGTGACTTAATTTGCTCCATAAATTGCTTTATAAAACACGTCTTCCCTCTTGTTAACACCTGAATAAATTATTAATAATAATTAAAATAATTTTTTTATTGAAAGTGATGTAGTGGATGAAGATGAAACGTGAAATTGATGCTTGTGTGAGTTGGAGTAGTGTTAAAGAGGAAGAGCTACTTAAGAAATGTTTTAAAACAATATTTGTATTTAACAAAGTTATTTAATATTGTTTATCATAATACCACTAATGAGCTTTAGCAGTAGTTTATTATTCAAACACAAAAATCGATCTCGTTATATGCTACTTCCACTTAAGGTATAAAGTCCTACTATTTATAAAAACCCTAGATATTGGATTTGAAATAATAATGGGTTATCACTGAAACTTGGCGATATCATTTCAATACCCTTTTTTTTTTTTATTCATAGTATTTATAAAAGTGAATTATGGGCCAAGATATTTCAAAAGAAGACAATGCCCGTTTCAAAGCAGTTGTTGCAAAATTGAGCAAGATTGAAGTGAAAGATATTGAGGCTGTTTTTATGTAAATATTAATATATTTTTTGTTATTTAAATATATATGCTGTTGAAAAAAGAAAGAATTTGTTTGAAACCATTTTAATAATAAAATAAAAACATTTACAAAGCTCATATACAATGATCATTTGAGGTTTAACATCCATTTTCCATGTTTTCATGGATTGCGCGGGATACTTAAGAATAATTTCCTAGCTATATATATATTCTATTTTGCGAATTCACTGTTTTGATTCTTTTCTTTTATAAGACCGCTATTTACTACTTCATTCCAGATCTTCCTAGGTCTTCTTTTAGAAGGCTTTCTTCTTATTTCAATGTACTTACATGTCCTATTCCAGTTAGTATTGCCCATCTTTTATAGGAAGCCACACTATTGCAGTCTTTTATACTGAATATATTTCATTATCAAATTACAAACACCCATTTTGTCTCTTTAAGCACTACTACTAGACACGGGTTTGCTCAAACTGACCCTCCACATATATTTTATCAGTCTAGTATCATCTTTTTCCAATCTACTTAATCTTTACTGACCATATGTCATATTACATAAGACTTAGGCTTAATATCCCTTTTCACTACGGTCTCCATAAGAGCCACACTACAGAGACCGTAGTAAAAAGTATGTGGGTCAATTTGATGACTGCGTTTACAGAGAAACCACCATCTAATTTTGTGCAAAATATAGCAGAATTTAGATGGTGTATGTCTGTCCTCCTCCTGTGTCCCACATATTATCTTATTCTAGTTGTAACACTACCTTCTGCACCTTTGCTGGCTCCTGTTACTTAATACAAAAAGCGGTGACCTTTTAATTTAAAAAATTTTATTGCACCTTGTTAAGAAAATTAATAAATGTAAGTGACATTTATTAATTTTGGAGTTGGGAAACTTACAATCTAAATACCGTGCATAAAGAAAAGGAGATAGTATTTATCTTGTGTCTTACCTGTTTGATTTTTTATGAAAAGATGCCATTGCATTGCAAATTTGATTGCATGTAGTTTAAGGTTAGTTTTAACAGGTGGAAAAATCTTGTAACAAATTATCACGTATTAGGAGATTATTGAGCATGAAATATACGTGTCTTCTTTGCGCAAAACAGGCTGATTTTATAAAAATCTTTTAGCCCTTGTTGAATATTTTTACCATAATTTACAGCTATATAAACTGTATTAAAAATGATTGTGTTTCTAAGAATGTTTCTAAGAAAGTTCTTTGTCTATACTTTTGATGTGGGTTTAATCTTTCTTTAATCTTAATAAATCATTTATGCACCCAAAACTGACTATTACCCTGAATTATTACCTACATCTTTCCTGCAGATGTCACAAGAATTTACCATGTTTTTTAACTTTATGTACGCTATTACCACTGCTTTTTTTTAAACCTTGTCTGTTAATATAAAACCTTCATAGCTTGCTTTTTAAATTTATCTCCTTTATCTTTGTCACAATTGTTTTACGCTCTCAATATGCAGGTATTACACCTCTTATAATCTGGTATATGAAGTCTGTAATCATCTTTTTCTCTGACTCTTCTGCAGCTCTAATAATCTCTGAGATGATACCTGAAGGTTCAAAAGTCTTTCCCTACATTCCTAACTGCTTTTCTACTCTATTCTTTTTAAACCTAAATAACTGCGCTGTTAACTGGCGACGAATCAATTTCTATCCCATTCATATTCAATATTTAGCAGATTTTCATAATAACTTTTTCAAGCTGTTTTTTTATCTTCCTCATTGACCACAAAAACCCCGGCATAACTTCTAAAACATTTTTCACTCATATTATACCCATAGTTTTAGCTATGCTAGAAATTTATTGCTTCTGATCCTAAAAGTTTGCAAAAGCCTCATAAATTGCCTTTATTGATTTTCTCTTAGTGTCCGAATAAACTTATCTATTTTACCTTTCTTCAATTCTTTCCAAGGCTTTTTTTCTCTTTGACTGCTTTGTCCACATAAGTACTCTACCACAATGCCTCTTTATGCATAGGTGTAATATTTTTTCAAATATAGCTGTTATATTTGGACATGTATTACACCAAGACATAAAGAGAAATTTTGGTAGAGTAGTAATGTAGGCAGTGCAGTCAAAGGGAAGAATAAGCTCTTTATTAAAAGCTATAAATAGGTGTTATTGTCACCTATCTATAACCTTTAATAAAGAGTCTTAAAACTTCCCAGTGACCAACCAAAAACTGATACTAAATAGTTACTTTATGCTTGCTTATTTAAAAACCTAGAATCTTTTTATCTCCACAATTCTCCACTTGGCACAAACATTTTTATATTACTTTTTACTTTCTTAACCTTAACATCACTTGATACTGGTATATGCTGAGCTATACATTCTTTACTAGGTATAACCCAGGCTTTGGCGTTAGAAAACACAGGCATGTGATAATCGCGTGTCTTATGATTTGCTATGCTTAATTATTTAGGCGTGTGTTGAAACATGTCTGAATTGTTGTAGATTTGGGATGGTTATGATCCTCATTTTACTTTCCTATGCTTATGGAAGATATAGTGAATCACTTTTAATTTGTTTGATGAAATTTCATTTGTCTTAGAGCAGGCAAAAGAGGGACGTTTGATTCATGAAAACTGAGCTTCAATTTAAAGTGTTAATTCACTTTGTTATTTATGATTGCTCTATCACCAAGATTATGTAGTGATTTTTTTTATTATGCATAGATGCATAATAGAGATCTCTTTTTCAGGAAGTTTTTTAAAAGAAAATTTGACCTGAAATAAAATAAAAACTATTTATTTATCCTAAGCATGCTTAGGATAAATGCCTTGATATTTACGATAAATAGTAATAATAGTGCTAATTGAGTTTAAAAATATAAGTAAAAAATTTTTAGATATAACCTTAACTGTTTAAGTAAAAGCTTATTACAAATAATCTGTTTTGTAATGAAATTAACTGTAATTGTTTTGAGCTGGTTTCTTTTTTTGCATTTTTTTTTTTTGAACTGTTGATGTGCTTCTTATTATATTTCGCATTTTGGATGTTTCTGTTAATAATTGAAATCGAAATATTTACATTTTAAAATTTTTTTATAGTTATTGTCTTTTTAATATATAATTCCACATTTTAAAAATAGATCTATGCAAGACAAATTTGATTCGGTATTTTACGGATCCGACCGACCCTTTTTTGAGCAAAATCGATGAAAAAATAAAAAACGATAAAGAGCTATTTTGTAACTATATAAAAAAGTATTATTTAAATACTTGTTTTTACATTAAGATCTATAAATAAGAAACAACTAAAAAAATATAGACATAAAAAAATAAACCTTGCTTCCGTTCTATTTTGAGGGTGGTCATCTCTTAATTAAGTTTGATTCTCTATGATCTCCCACGATCACGTTAAATAATAATAACAAAAAAACACATCTCATTTTTTCTTATTTTGTTTTCTCGTCACATGATGAAGTATATGTAAACAATAACAGGGCTGCAAGTAAGCGTTGGTCAACTGTCAGCTCGATAGGATTAGTTGTTTGTCCGTTTCAAATCATTTTCTCTTAGACATCGTGCTAGGGAGAAATAAAGACAAGGAAACTAAAAAAATAATAATAACCTTGCAAAAACAAAATTTGCGTTTTTAAGAATGAAGACGTTACCACAAAATGAATAAACAATTTATTTTGTCTACAATTTACTTTGTTTCTTAACAACTACAAATTTTTTTAACCTAATCATTAATTATTCATTCTACCAGTAAAATGTTTGATAGAACAACTTAAACACCATAGTGTTTTTTTTTTTTTTCGTTTTATTTATAAGGCTTTTATGTATTTTTAAAATTTTATATTTCAGTTGATCTTTTAACCCTTTAACAGTCCACTATTTTTTTGAGTTGTGGGTGCTTAATGTTCAAAAAATTTTGTGGTGGTGGGTCTTACATGTCCAATGATTTTAAAAAAAAAAAATGCTTAATTTTATTATGGATTTATCAGCAATACATAGTCATTAAATATACTCCAAAAAATGTTTTCTTAGAAAATATAAAAAGTTCAAGTAACTTATAATTTTTAAAGCATGGTGCGACACAGAGTCCAATATCACATTCTAAGCACATAAACTGTGACTCTCGCCGTTTTTCATGGTGGGCACAGACAACACATCTTCTAGAAGATTTTTTCAAATCAGTTTCTGGTACATAGCTTGGAAAGTGGTGACCGGTCAATCTTATTGGGTTGTCCGCCCCTAAACTTGCACGACTTGATTTTTTTGAATAACTCACCCCATAATTTTCAAATATTTGCAATATCATCTTTAATCAAAATTTCAATGGATTCAACGTGCCACCTTTCTTGACAGATATAATTTATGCATTGAATGCAGCTTGATTCAATAAATGGCAAAACTCTTTCCTGTACCATTTTTTCACATACTTACGTTTGACTTCATATGATGTCAGCATTTGATCATTTCTATCAACACCCCCCATATTCATGTTATAATTATTAATAACTAGAGGGATATTTTTAGGTTTACCACCTCGAAAAACTACCTTTTCTCCATCATTTACACAAGTAGACATCATATAAATATCTTTTTTATCTTTCCAACGTGTCACCATAATATTTGT
>JAUZNK010002144.1:0-11632 GCA_035046665.1 Euphysa ruthae
ATAACAGCCATTATGTTTGATTTACAGAAAAAAGAATTTGCTTGCACTTGGAATATCTTTTCCTATGTGCTCCTAATTATTATTTTTTTTCTCGAAATGAGCTGAAAGGCGCAGTACTTTGCTACTCTGTTACCAATTATCAAAGCTGTAACTATTATAGATCTTGAGTAGTGGACGTTGGAATGTTTTTTCATTTTTACAGATTAATTCCTCCTCGGAAGCTACTAACTTTAGGATGTAATATGAACTGCAATGAAATTAAAAGCTTTGGGAAAAAAAAATGTGAATGTTTCATCCTTCATGTATAGCTTTCCAAAATTCTATCTGTTGATTGATTTTAAATTATTCCTACAGAGCTATTAAGATAAGGCTTGGGTAAAATTACATTGTGGGGAAGTTTAAAATATACATTGACTTGGGTCCTATCTAACTGGGAGAGAACAGTTTGTCTCAATTATTGGCCATCCTCAACGATAGTAAAAACTAATGTTGGAGTTCCCCAGGACTCAGTACTTGGACCTCTGCTATTTCTCATTTATATAAGCAATATTCATTTTGCTATCAAAAATTCGCTAGCGCATCACTATGCTGATGATACTAATCTCCTTCACATTAGTAACTCTGTTAAGTAGCTAAACCGACTGTTAAATAAGATTTACTTTCTCTTTTGTAATTGGCTTAAAGCTAATTGTATAACACTCAATGTCGCTAAAACTGAGCTAATAGTCTTTACGAGCCCTCATAAGGAGATCAGCAGGGACCTAAAACTTAAAACTAATGCAAAGAAACTTTACCTTACTTCCTCAATAAAATACCTAGGTTTCTATATTGATGAGACCCTATCATTTCAAACACACATAACCACCCCATCATCAACACTGAGACGCTCAATTGATTGGCATGCTCTCTAAAATCCGCCACTACGTCCCCATTGATGTCAAATAAGTGTCTATGTGTCTGATCTTACCTACAAAGTTTTAAAACACTTCACATTTTGTCATTGTACCTGAATTCAGTTATATATTTATATATATACTTTACTTAAATTCTAAAATAATGGTCATTGTCAGAATAGTTCACGAAACAATGGTCTTTATCTCTACCATCTATTTATTTAAAAAGAGCTGTTAGTCATAATGTTAACATTTTTTTATTTTGGATAAAAAGCTTTCTGTTTATTGTATATTTTATTATTAGAGATAGAACGCATTTCATTTCATTTTAACATTATGACAAATTGCTCTTTTTAAATAAATAGATGGTACAGATAAGGGCCATCATATAGTGAACTATTCTGACGATTACCCATAGGACAAAACTTTTTTATAGACTAAACGGTTATGCATCAAGGGCAAAAAAAAAAAAAAAAAAACAACGAGTAGTTGGGTGCTCCAACAAGGCTAAGTATTACTTTTCTAATTTTAAAAATGTAGACTACATCCTTTATATCAAAACCTGCTTTTTTTTTTTATTATTTCTTTAAAAAAATAAGTTTAGTGCATAACTTATGGTTTTTAATTGCTAAAAAAACAGAGAAAATAGAAATAATAATAATTTTATTTGTATATATCTAACCAATCTAATGTTCATGAAAATATATATTTTATATATAATATTTTTGGATAGATAGTGTGCACTGTTAGCTGATAAAGTTTTGCATTTAGAATAATGTCATCTAATGTTGAAGAAGGAAATATATTAAATGGAAAGGTTATATCTGTGTATGAAGTTTATATTTTGCTTATTTTTAATGATAAAATGTACATATGCAAAATCTGGTTGTGCCTACAAAGCCACTGTTAATTTTTTTTTTTTTTTTTGCATCTAGCGAAAATCAATGCAATGCCTTTAAATAGAAAGACTATGCAGTATACAAAACATAAACACCACTGGGACTTTTATATTGGTGTTAAGTCAAAAATGAAATGGCATACCTAAAGGAAATTGAAAAAGATCATGAAGCTATTTCATTTAAATATTAAAAATATTTTATAAATAATCTAGCACTAATTTATAGTTTATATATTTACAATATTATTAAATAATAATCTATTCCAACGTTTGTAATCAGGGCATATAAATGATAATTCATGATATCTTTTTAAATGATGGTATCTTTTGCTCTAATTGAAAAAAACACTCACACATACATACTTATATATAGTAGTATACATAGCGCTTAATTAAATCTTTTCACATTTACGTATTGCAATTGTGTTGCTGCGTATGTTTTTATTCTTTTCTTCTTGACCCTGTTCTTGTCATGTTAGTGTCTTTTACTTTTTGTTCTTTTTCTTTTTAATTTTATTGTGGAATTTAAATAATGCGCCTGCCATCTTGAAATTAATGTTCTGTAGAACTACTGTTGCAAAGCATCCAAGCAATGTTTTTTAAAATTGATGAGTAAGTAGAAGGAAAGACCTATACATAAGCAGATTAACAAATATATTTTTTTTCAAAAAAAAAAAGCACTCTTGTTAGCGATGTTTTTGAATCCATTATTTATTTGAATCTAAGCCAGGTACTTTTTTTTATTTATTAACCTTATGGCTGGTGATCATCGTCATCTCATTTCATCATCATCAACTTGGTCGAGCATCAGCTTGACTGAATGTGATACACTTCTTCCAACCATCTCAGTTTAGCATTACAGACTTGGTTTCATTTGTGTCCTGTAGATCATTGTCTCTTCTCAGAGCATCAGCAAAGGTGAGTGCCTGTTTCCCTCTGTTTCTCCTGCCTCGAAGTGACTCCCATAGTACAAGATAGTGGGTAATTATTCATTGTGCCTGAATCAATGTCCAGCTAGTCACATTCTTCTTACAGAAATGAACTGGGAGATTTGTAGAAGGTCTTTATAGAGTTCTTTGTTAGTTAGCTTTGATTTCCACAAAATATTTAGGGCCATTCGGAGCATACACATATAGCAACCATCCAGTCGTTTTTCAAGTGATTTGGTCAAAGTGCAACTTTCAGAGTTATAAAGTAGAATGGATTCAACTGTAGCTTTGAAAATACAAAATTTCTGCTTAAGTTAGAGGTCCATGATTCTTAGCTTGTTACATGAGGACCATGAAAGAGTTTTCCTTGCGTTAAAGTCATTTTCAGAATTAGACATCCATCTACCAAGGTATTTAAAGTTAGATAGTTAGTTAGTTTTGATTTTTCTGCCATCTAGTGTATATACATATCTACAGTATTGTCATAGTTTAGTGACATTAGTTCAGTTTTTTTTTGTGTTTAAATGTAAGCCAGTTTTTCCAGCTTCAATTTCAACTCGATTAAGCAGTTTTTGAGCTTGATGGATTTTCTCAGATAATAAAGCCATGTCATCAGCATAATCCATATTCGTGATAGAAAAGCTAGGTACTCGCCAAATTTTCTGAGGGAAGATTTCAAGTCCAAGTTGTTCTTCATTTCCATCCATAGCTTGTCGCATAAGATAATCAACAGTTATAGTAAAAATAAAGGGCCAATGTATGTCCTTGGAGAACCCCTGCTTTGATTTCAAAATTCCTGTGTTTCTCCATCAAGCGATAAAATGCTTATAAAATGCTTTCACAAATACAGAAGACCGATTGTATCAACGAGAATTTGCGGTACACCATATTTGAGCAGTATTTCTAGCATTTTACCATGGTGAATACTGTCAAACGCCTTCTTGAAATCGATAAAGAAAATGATGGCTTTCTTGTTGTGTTTACGTACTCTTTCAATTACACATCTTAACAAAAAAAATATGATGATAATTAAACTTATGGTTAAAATTTATCTTTTCATGTAATTATCTCTTCTATTTTACTTAAAATTTATTCCAATAAAGGTTATTTAAAATTAATTTAGAAAGCTCTCTGAAGAAATACAGTTAGAGATATTAAAGCTTAAAGAGCATCATGCTGATTTTTCTCCTGGATTAGCAATCATACAAGTAAGTCATATCAAAGGATTTTCTCATAGAGGATCAACTCACAGCAACCTTCCTACTGAGTGTTCAGATGAATTTAACAAAAAATTTTTAATGAAACTGTTTTTTACATTGTAAGAGTAAAGGTTATATTTTCTCTATGAAACTTAGTTGACATTTCCATTTGGCTAATCTCCTAATTTTAATTAAATTTTTCTGCAGAGTAATCTAATTATGGCCAAATTTTTTATTCCTCAATTGCACTTGGCAAAACAGTGTTGACCCATAAGAAAACTGCTCCTCGATTACTTGCAGCTAAGAGGTATTGTTTTGGTACCAAACTTTGGATTGGATTTCTTTGGTGCTATCCCTTTTGCTTTAGCAGCTTAAAGTCCAGCTTCGACTTTGCTGTGAAAATTCCTTGTAGTACTGTCATTGAGAGCAGAAAAACGTTTTTAATTGTGAATTTTCTTACAGTGGCAAATAATAACTTGAAGTTGTTTGCTATTGTCCCTTGCTTAATTGGTAAATTCTTCACTTTATATTAAGCTGGGAGTTTTTTGAAATATGTTTCTTGTCAATAAAGAATTATCAAAACAATAAAAAATAAAAAAACGGTTTCATTCATATTTTGTTAATTTCATACTTAGATTACATATTTCAGGTTTTTTGTTTAACCTATCACTATTTTCCTGCTTCTCTCTTTCTTTTTTTTTCTTCTAAGCTGGTCTTCACGTTGAAGAGTGAAATCAAGTTTCAACACTTTGCCCTGCCTATCTTTGGACAGAAAATGAATTCAAATGTTTTGATTTTTACTTCAAAGAAATGCTGTGGTCAGCTTTTGATTTTCTGTAATCTGTAGAGTAAAATCACTGTACATCATGTCTTACTGTTGATCATAATATGCTTCTTCAAAAACTAACTTTTTACGGGATAAATGGGAAAACAAAAGATTGGCTTGCAAGTTGTTTAAAGAATAAAAACAAAGTGTTTGCTATGACAAAATAAAATCATCAAAATTACTTGATATAAAATGTAGAGTACATCAGTGTTCAATCTTAGCACCACTTTTATTTATCATTTGTCTAAATGATATATATAAATCTTCTCTCGGAATTTCTTACATACTTTGCAGATCACAGAAATCTATTCAAATCAGGAAAAAAACATCTCTTCTAGGAATTGAATCTTGAATTAGAAAAAGTTTTACAATGGTTTAAAGCAATTAAACTTTCATTAAACGTCACTAAGAGGAAATTTTCCTTGTTTCATATCAACGGAAAACCTCTAATAATATCGAAATTGCTGATGTAAATAGGGAATGTAATAGAAGTGAAAGTGCTATTAATACCTTCAAAGCTAAATCCCTGGTTCTTGGTGGTTGGTAAGTTAACCTTGGTTACCTTAGTTATATTTATTGTTATACCATATTATACATGATAATTAAAGACAATTAATCCAGGTTTTATTGTCATTTATTGTTATCGAAATAATACCAAAATATTTTTACTCTCTTTTTTATGAGGTTGGTAGTCGTGAAGACTCAACAGTTTATGTTGGAATGAAAGTAAAGGTTGGAACACAGGTTTGTTTTACATTTTTGCACAATTATGCAGTTTATATTACTAAGTTTGTTTTAAAGGAAAAAATAATGGCTTTGCCACTCAAACCAAAAAGGATATCAAATACTAACCTAAAAATATGAGCCACAGGATTAAGTTGATTGGTAAGTTTGATGAACAATATGTGGATTTGGTAACCACCAAAGTGCTTTTTCAGAAAATAAAAGTATTTCAAAAGTAGAAGAAGTAAAACCTAGCCCATTTTGCGTATCTCATTTTTTGACTAATTATTTGACCTTCTGCAAAAATATTTCCTCTTATTTGTCAGTTTTATCGTTATCTAATTTTTTTTTGTTTTAATTCTTGAAATCTTCCCTTTCCAGTCTTAATTTTAATGAATGTCAACCATATGATTAACCTAAAGCCTGGAAAGAATTTTTCCTGTCATTGTTGTCCTTCATAAGTTTTGGATGGTTCTTAAAATTTTTTTAACATCGGGGAACTTATTAAGTACCCAATGAATGTAGATCTGTTAAAAGATTTGGTTTTTATTTTCGTCATATGGGTTCTAATTGCTGATTCCGAAATGCCATACAGAAATGGCGAAAGTAAGGTTTGTTTAATAAATTTGCTTTTTGTCTCTGTAAATAGTTTAGCTTGATGATTGTTCTCTTACAATTTATATGAAGTAAACAAATGAAATCACAGCTGTTTTATTGCTATAAAATTTATGTTAGCAGGGATTTAAATAGAGTGATTCTTTGTGTTATTTTTTGAAATTGATAGCCAAAGGCTTTTTGATTACAAGATTTTTTTATCCAAGTTATCCCTTCTCTGCGTACATGACCAAGAGTATAACAAAAAATTAATTTTCTAACAGTGCTAATTGTTGTCTTTTGTATATAGATAATCCTGTATTTATGCTAATATTCTCTCTCTTTTAGCTTGGTTTAACAGTACGTCATATTAAACTTGATCGTGCAGTCTCTGAAAAAGAAGTCATTGATCAAATTAAGGCTTTGAACAATGATGCTTGCATTCATGGTATTATTGTCCAACTCCCTCTAGATTGTATTGAAAAAATTGATTCGGCTAAATGCACAAATGCTGTTGATCCAAGCAAGGATGTAGATGGGTAAAGATTTTAGTTTTGTTGAAAATTCACATTTTAAGTACTTTTTTTTTTTAGGAAATATGATCTTTAGAAGGTATTTTGCAATAAAGTATTGGCTTCATAAGATAAATCATTTTCCATAATGTAAACTTCGATGCCTGTTTGTCTATTCCTACACTTATAATTTTCAGTAACTGCTCATGCAAAATTTGGGGTATATATATTGTGTATGTAAATAAAGAATTTTGGCTTGAGTGGGAATTTTTACTTTGCAATTATGATTAATTATTAATTGTGGGTGTGTTTGTGTGAAATGAAGAATGAGTAGTGGCCTCAGCACTCTTTAGAAACCCAAGGAGCACATTGTCTAAGGACATGAAGCTGTTTAATGATCTACTGTGTGAAGTATTTGGCCCTCCAAATATAAAGTTGATCTAATTGTTCTTTTTTACCCCAGGCCATTGATCTGGTCTATCAACCGTGCCAAAATTCAGATGCATACAGTATATAGAAGAACCTAATTTTTGTATAAATTAGTTGTTTAGGGCCTACTTATTGAAAATATACTTTACTGTCTGATATCTGCTTAAGAAAAGTCTAAAAACTATCTTTGTGAACCTTAGGTCAACATAGATTTTATCAACCAGAGAAAATTGTCGACTTGATATAACTTTTTTCATTGAAATATCGGCTATTGTCAGTTAAGTCAGACTGTCATTCATAGGATCAAATATGTAGTGATGTATTTATTGCTATAATCACCAGAGTGAATCTGATACTCCTTCAACTGTTATAGATGAAACTAGTCAAAAATTTAGAACTAAAGAAATAATCAAATGGGATTTGAATTAGAAAGAATTGATTTTAGGTTGCTATAATAGATCACTATAATGTTTGAATCAAAGGGATGATATCATTTAGAAAGTGTTAGGTTTAGCCTCGATAATAAATAAGAATATTTGTACGCTGAGTGCCAAGCAGGAGTATACTCATGATGATATGATGCACAAGATTCATAATTTAAAAGTTGTTTCTTAAGTTTACGCAATATAATTCAAGGTAACTACATTTTTGCTTTGAATATAAGTTCATGGTACACTTGTTTATTAATTTTTTGCCCGCATGAAATTGTTATACTTTTCAAGTAAACTTGTTTTTTTTTTTTTTTTTTTTTCTAATGTCTACGAGTTAGTTTTGTCTGCAATGAATATAAATGCAAATGTTTTCTAATTTTACCTATCTTCATGAGACAATCAGAAGCATGGATTGATACAAAGTGAAATTTTGTCAGCAAAGAAGGTACACATGTATTTTGTTTCTTTGCGCATTTTCACTATCCTACACAAACGGCATGATCTTTTGGAGTTTTTAATTTTTCAGTTTGAGGTATTATTACAAGATAATGAAAATTTGCTAATGCAGATACTTGATTGACTGAGGTGTTCAACTCTCCAATGAGATGTTTTATAACAATATCATGGTAAGATCGAAGACGGATTTCTTGACCGTTTGGTAGTGTTGTGTTATACAACTTGTGACTTTCATTAGTATCATTTCTATGATATGAGTACTGATTTTCTTATACCAAAAGATGATATTTTTTCAAGCAATATCATTTGGTCTGATCGATCAACACCTGGCATCCCTCAGTTATAGTTATGTATGATGTTTGGTTTGATTTTTGCTTTTCCGTTTTGATTATGTACAAGGACCATTTCGTATTTGTGATAGTTGCTCATAACCAAAATATTGCGCTTGTCTTTCCACTTACAAATGACTACTTTGTTCTTTTGCCTCAACTGATGCTCACCTTTGGCCAACTTTTTGGTAACTACTTGTTTGGCTAAACTTTTTTGATTTGATCGCAGGGTACCAACAACATATGTTTTTTACGAGTTAAATTCAGTATGTCTTCCCCAAATAACAATTCAAGGAAATATTCAGGCGGTGCAGTTGCAGATAAATCTACTTTAAAACTAGGAGTTCCTAAAAATTCAAAATGCTTAGGCTCATCAGTCCTTTCATTAAAGAAAGTAGTACCTGCATGAAGACCGTGCGGGCAAGTGCTAATATTTATCATTGGTCTGCGTGATTTTTTTGTCATATAGAATTTTTTTATTCAAATGTGTTCGTTTCTGTGTTTAATAGTGCTTTTTTTATTTGTAGCTTAAAATTAACCTTCGTGTTCTTGGAAGAATTGTGTAATAGTTCTGTGGTTCAATAATTCTATTGTTTGAAGATACTTTTTTTTTTCAAATAAATAAAACTTTTTCAGAGATGATTTTAATATATAAAAATGGTCATTAAGCTTAAGCTTTGTATAAAGAATTGATACACACATAATTTGTATATTCGTCTTTTTTTTTAAATGTATATTTGTGATTTAACTATCATTGGCCATAACCTTGGATAAGCATTAAATAGCATTATAAAGCTCTCAAAC
The DNA here is from genome assembly GCA_035046665.1 of Euphysa ruthae. Classification (NCBI taxonomy): domain Eukaryota; kingdom Metazoa; phylum Cnidaria; class Hydrozoa; order Anthoathecata; family Corymorphidae; genus Euphysa; species Euphysa ruthae. The sequence continues at coordinate 9,024 of JAUZNK010002144.1, forward strand.
TATTTAATCATTTCTTTTAATAGCCTAAAGTGTGATTATTTTATCGAATTAATTGCGCCCTTCTTTTTAATACTAGTGGTTATGTACTAACGTTTGTACAGTCAGAGAAAATCAGGGAGAAAATAGGGATTTTGACATGTATCAGGGAAAATCAGGGAATGATTTTTATTTTCTGGAAAAAAATATACTTTTCGAAAATAAATCAGGGAACTTTTTTCTGGTCTTCTTGTTTCCCCTTTTTTTGTCTTGTAATGTCATGTGCAGTTTTAATTTTACTTGAGTATTATATTTAGTTTTAATTGAGGTGGCCATATGAAAATCGAATCTGAAGTTTAATGAATAGTGAATTTAAACTGAATATGAAAATCAAATCTGAAGTTTAATGAATTTAAACTGAATAAATTGGTATTTTATTCAAATTTAGGTACAGATAAATAAAATGCCAAAGACATACTTTCATGACTCTTGGTTTTCTGGTTGCAAGTTTTCGGAATGGTTCACACTGTCAGTCAAAGTAAACTGCCTATTGTAAACTTTGTAAATGTGATGTATGTCTGTCAAACATGGAAACAGCATTGAGCATAGAGCTGGCAAGATTAAAACAGTTTTTTGTGCCTAAGAACCCTCAGAAAAAAAAAATGAAATTAAAGTGTAGAGCGTTGACTTAACTCACTTAACATCGAATGTGCCATCTACTACAGCATCTAATTCAACAATATTCGATACTTGTTTTCAAGACTCGGTCTGTCAAATAGCTGAAATTATCTGGGCACTAAAACATGTGTTGAGTGATAATGAAACTTTTTAAAACTGTGTTTCCAGACAGCAAACTTTTAAAGAAAATGCAGTTGGGGTACAAGAAATAAAGTATGTTATAAATCGTGGTGTTGCTCCTCATGTCAAAAAACTTTTAGAAAGTCAAATCATAAATTATAGCTGGTTTGTTGTATTGTTTGATGAATCTTTGAATGACGTAGCCCAGACATATGAAATGGACATCTGTATTAGATTCTGGAATAATGAGACGAACCAAATTGAAGATAGACTCCATCCTGGAAGGTCTTAATAGTTTTGGCTCTAAAAAAGTTGTACAGCATTCAATGGACAGACCTAATGTCAACTTAAATCTATTACAAACGTTTAAAGAACAAAGAACAGAGGGTTGATAGACTTCATCAGCTGTAATTTGCATACTGTTCTTCACAGTGCGTTCAAAACTAGTCCTGAAGCAAGTGGGTGGAAAATGAAAGAATTATTGAAATAATCTTACCAGATATTATGATTCACCAGCTAGACAGGATGGTTTTATCAGTATCACTGGATCAACTAAGTTTCCACTGTCATTCTGTGCAAGCAGGTTTCTTTATTTAAATTCTCATCTCACTTTGTTTTTCAAAATGTTATTTTATGAAGTATTATACAGAAGTTTTATTTAATAATCTGTAGAATAAGGGAATATTTCAATATATTTTAGCATACACAATCATTGTAGAATGAAAAAACACTAGACAAAAATAATTGACCCAGGTATAAAATAGTATTGAGTAGATATATGTTTCTCTTATATTTATGCTAGAAGATGATTAAAAACAACTTTTTGGTACTAATATTTTAGTTTGCGACTTTCTCGCAGTCTTTTTATTACTTATATAGTTTTAAAAACTAATTGTTTGCATGCAGTTGAGTAACATAGCTTATCAATTTTTAGATGGGTTGAAGATCAAAAACTAAGTGATCAAATTATTGAAATCTGGTCATCAATAAAAAAGATTGTTAATCATTGGATGACTCTTCCTACATATAAACAAACTAAGTCCAAAATTTTTGAAGTTTTAAAGAATGCAGTAAAGGATCCTCTTACTGTGGCAAAGTTGAAATACTTTGGTTTCATTGCTGGTTGTCTTTTTCCTTACCTCACCATATACCAGCCACAGAAGCCATTGATTCCCTTTCGATATGAAGACTTACAGAGTTTGTACAAGGAACTTCTAGGATTCTCAATCAAATCTGAGATTATTGACAAATGCAACGACGAATGTAAGGTGTTTCTGAAAATTGACCTTTGCAATGTAAAAAATCATATGAAAAAGAAAGAAAAGCATATGGGGTTCGGAACACAACAAGAATTCTTGTACCTGGTGTTTACAATTACAGAAAAAATAAAACTACAATATTTATACTAATTCATTTCCAGAACACTCCACAAGACCACATTCCAAATGCTATTTCACTCCTGGTTTTACTACTAGTCATGAATTTAACATTTGCTACTTTGACCGGAAACACTTTTTCTTCTTTCAAACTTTTTAATTAACTCTTCCATAGGGTCTGCTAAAAGAAACAAATCATTTGAATACAATAACTTTTCTATTGACAATGCCTCTAAAACAAAAATTAGCAATATAAGGACTAAACCACCAAGACTTGATTATTCACAAAAACTTATACTAAATTCTTCTTGGAGTGAATTGTTAACCTTTGATTTAACATTATTTCTAGCATTAGGGAACATAGCTAGGCACTCATTTAAGCCTTATTTCCTCATACATAGCCCACCAAAATACTTTATGAGGCATTTGGTCGAAAGCCTTTTCCCAATCTCCAAAGGG
>JAUZNK010002145.1:0-27963 GCA_035046665.1 Euphysa ruthae
TATATATATTATATTCAAATATTATTAATAAAGAATTGGGAAGGAAAGAAAAAACAGGCACAAACTTTTTGCTGAATAATCACAAAACTAACAAGAACTTATTACGGAGTCAGCAATAAAAAGAAACTTCCAAAGTATAGAAAATTTTTCGCGTTACTGCAAAATGAGCCGCGGCTGTTAAACGAGGATAGCGAGCATTTTTGCTTCTAAGAAAATGGTTTCAATAAATCGTTATTATGTTTGGTTGTGGTGGGTAATAGTTTTTCGCCCATTATAACATTCATTACATTTATTTAGTTATTAAAAGGTATAGATCATTTATCAGAGCTACTTTCGTCATATTTTAAAATTTTTTTCGTAATATCATAGTACAATATATATATATTGTATTAAATCCCTTATGATTTAGGGTTCAGGGAAAAGAACAGCAAATATGATCCTATCGCAACAACTTTTTGTGTTCAGCATTCAACATGAATTATTTTATAACTTTTTATAGAACTTTGGAATAATTTACATGGAAAACTTCTAAAAATGAAACTTTTTTTGTGTTGGAGAAGGTTTGCAATGGGAAACAACGGAAGGAAACATGAATCAATTAAAAATTTTTAGAAAATCAACATAAAATTATTTCTGATTCACCATTTTTCTGTTATCACTTCATAGATACTCAAGATATTTTATTCTTGGATCAAAGTGAGACAAAGTGATGAGACAAATCAACTCCCGATGTCAGTCAAAAAGCAGTACGCAGAACAAATATTGCAAAATCCAAAACAAATACTTCTATACATATGAACTAAAGTGAAAGTTTAGTTAAATTTCTTAATTTGTTGGCCATAGTATTATTTATAATAAAGTTGCAAACTTTATGAAAGTACTTTACTATATGAAAAAATAGCATTTATTGGGATGAAATAAATTTTAAAATTAAAAATTAGTGTTAGCTATTATAATGGAAGGAAGGAAGAAAGGTTATTTTTTCATTAAGCTTTTTTGGATAAAAGTTAATGTACCTAACCAGTGAAAAAATTGTGTGTCTAGAAATTTTAAAAAAACTGCCATGACAACTCTGGGTTGTATTTCTTAACAGATTTAAGTCTCAAAAAAACTGCTGCTCTTATTTCCTTTAAAATAACCTAAAACGAGTACCAAATGAAATTCTGTCTTACACCCTCCCCCACCATATAACGGCGTGTTAGGCATTAGTAGATAGTCTCCTCTTTGTTACGTAACGTCTTTGTATTTCTAGGCATGACAAAAGGTCGTCACTTGCATTATATCGCAGCGTGAAGTTTTTTTCAAGAAAAAACTCAATATTTTGACGAAGAAAAAAAAAATCCGAATTGAATTTAAATTCTTAAGTATTAGCATCAACATGACGGTCTTTGCACCTCATAGTCTCATTTTCATTCCAATTAGTTATTTTTTTAATTTAAAAACACAACATCAGGATGCACTCCTAATATTTACTCTCAGCAAAAGTTTAGATGTTTTATCTTTTTATCGTGTAATTTATGGACTTTATAATAAATGTTTAATATAGAGTGAAGATTTGAGATGTCATTCGATTGTCTGTTTAAACACGATTAGTGTCAGTATGTTTCCAAATTAACTGTCGGTCCCGGAATTTTACTTTATATTTTCATACTTTTTATATTAGCTTTGTTGTTATTGGTTTAAATCAAGGTTCAAAACGGCCGTTCTGATGAAATATAGGCGGGTTCGAATTTGCCCCATGTGTAAATGAATTTGAAAGTTTTATAAGATTTAATGAAACAGAAATAAAAAGTGTTCCAATACTCTACAAAGCTCTTCCACCAATTTTACCTTTCTGTAAAAAACATTTAACATAACACGATGTAACCTTGCATAATGGTGGACAGATCAACAAAAATCAAAAAAAACCAAATCCAAAGTGGCAATCTGACAAAAGAAAATTTAAAAAGTGGTAAATTTTGTTGCGAAAAATAAAATTTTTTTATTGTTCCAATAGTTTTGATAACACGTTTTTCTAAAGATAATCTTATTTTTGTATAACTAGGCGAACGAACAGGAAAACATTATAATGCAACGTTCTGTCTCCAGTATTCAAACCTACATTAAGTTAAAATAGTGGGCTCATAGATATCAGTCAATTTTAGGTTTGATTTTTTGTGCAAATACTGCAATTTTTTTTATTGGCTTGTTTTGGCATAACTTATTGGAGTAGAAGAGACAAAAGCACTACATTGTTAAATCACTGTTTTTTATTAGTTGAAGCTGTGCAATATATCACATATATTTTGTTCTGTAACACCCGCCATTTTCAAAATGAGGGATTACTAATGGACGAGAAATTTGTATAAAGTGTCAACACTATTGAAGAAGAAAGTGAGACACAGCTCAACACATTCATAAATAATTCTTTGAAACAGAACAAAAAATCGTTATATGATCCAATCAAGCAAATTACTATTTAGCCGCCTGAAACCAATAATTTCATTATCCAAAAAACCCTACAGCTTTGAAGAAGAGTTGTCAGCTGTTTCTACATCCATATATGGCCTGCTAAACACAAGATATAGATGTTTCATCATCAATATTAAAGAATCTACAATCTGACACGAGTTTTACACTAATCAATTGCTTAGAAGATTTACCATGTTTTAAATATTATCAACCTAGTTAGGAATTATTAGGAATTATTAGTGATAAATGCCTTTCTTTACATGTTGAAATCAAGTAATGCTAAACATATACCGTTTATATTACGATGTATTTTGCTGCCCTATTTACGTAGAAAGTTGTTTGCTTTTATTCCTATTGACATTGTTTGGGACAAATATTTCGAGAATTTCTTAACTTCAAAGATACCAGGGGTTTAGATATCTTTCTTGCGAGTTAATGAAAAAAAAATTTCGTCATTTAACGAAGTAGTTAAAACTAAGCCAAACGATAATGGCAAATTAACCTCAAGCTGCTCTTAAGGAAAATTTAATAACTTTTATAACTCTATTATAATAATTTAAACTGCATTTTTCTCACAACTCTTTTTTTCCACTTTTTGCTGCAAATTGCACTTCTTGAGAAAAAGTCCTCTATGTATTTATGTTTTCTTTAAATTCGCAAAATTTAAGAATTTTGTTTCATTTTTATATTCCACAATAATAAAATTTTTTAATAAAATTAAAAAATACCTTTAGTAAATCAAAAACTACCCTGCTTTTTGAGCGTTATACTTTTACCCAACTAACCTCAAGTAAAAACTAAATTAAACATTCAAATTGTAAAAATTGTAAAAATTGCAAAAAGTAAAAAGCTTGATGCCTTAGCAAAACATTATATTGTTTTATTTTGGTTTTTGTAATTATTTTTGTTTTAGCTATTCTCACAGCAATTATTTATTGTAATAAGTTTTGTGAATTTGGATTGCATATGTTTATAAGGATTATTTTCATTGTATTTTGCAGAAACAAACATATTACAGATATTTTCTTCCTGCTTGGATATTTTCTGCCGAATATTTAACCTTTATATTAACAGTAGCTTGGATTATATCAGGCTGGAAGAATGGTTGGCGTACTAATTATAAAAAGATAGTGACACAAAGGTACTCCAAAAAAAAGAATTGCAAATTAATGATGTAAAATTTGCTCTACCATCCTGTTGTGGAAGTTTTCTAACATAAAATTTTTAATCCAAAATTACTCCAACTTTAAATCTGATGTTGGTGCAACGTTATTACAACGCTGCTTTGCCCACAAAGATGCTAATTAAATGTTGTTGTTGCTACTTATGATTGAGTTTTCAGAAATTTAAAGTTTTTTCAGATGCATTTTCAAATGATGGTAGAAGCGAATAATATCCAGCCATGGATGTAGCATACCGCATAAATAAACAATTTGCTGTGGATGAGGAAGTAATAAATATCATACATGTATATATATATATATATACACATAAACTGTAGCTGTGAATAAGTATAATTTATTTGATATGGAATAAATACTTTCACTACATTAAATAACTTTACGATTGTTAAAATAACCAAACAGTTTAATTTTAATCATTGCATTGTACACCGACTTATACTAGCCTAATACTATTTATAAACTTATTGACGTCATTCAAAAGGCACGCATGCTCTAAATTCAGCAGATTATAAAAACTCTCTTTTCCCTTTATAGGTTTTGAGGTGCCTGTCTCCCTCAAACGTATTTACGTTTAAGGTATCACAACCCCCACACAAAAAATCCGGAATTCAAGTTTGGTTTTATATTTTTATATAAGTGTAATTATCAAAGATCATTACCACTTTTTACACCTGCTTTGTAATAATGTGAAAAATAATTTTGCAGCCTCGATGGTTATTAAAATGACTTATTTGTTGAGAGTAAGAAAATCTTTTGGTGAGTTATTAAGATTGCTATTACTAAGCTGTTAAAGAGAAATATACAGAAAAGACATAAAAGTTCTGTCAAAAATAAAGTAGTTAGAGAAATAACTATTGACGTTATTGAAACCACCTTCCTTATATCTTTTCATAACATTTTATGATTATTTTCTTAGACCACCCCTTCCCCCATCCCCCCCACACCACTATATTTACCTTCAACACCAATTTTTTTTTTTCAGAGCGTAAAAGCATTTTTATTAAATAACGACAAACAGAAAATAAAGTAGTGTTTAAATAACAGCTTATTTTTGAGGAACATATATGTCGATAACTTGTATAACTTGTATAAAAGCAAAAGCAAAACAGTAAAATTTTGCTCTTACCAATATGCTCTCAAGGAATTGATAAGGTATTTGTCAAAAAAGATAATTATATTGGTTTTCGTTTAAGCTGTGGCTTTTCAATTCCCCAACTTAGCATTGTAATAAAAGGAAAACACTTTGTTTGATGTTTGGGTCTAGTGAATTTGGGTTTTTTCCTGTTAGTATGAACGCTTTATTTGAATTTTAAAAACCAAGTAAAACCTCAATACCGCTCTTGTAAATTCTGTAAGCAATTTTGAACTGGATTTATCTCTAAGAAACAATTTTTTTTATTAGTTTTTTATGTAACTTTTGACACGATTTAGAAATTTGCACTTGAAAATCTTTATAAATGTTTTGTTTTCTAGTAACGTTGGTAAAGCTATATTAAATATCTCCCAAATTTTGGTCCACGAAATATCATTTATAAAATATAAAAACCAGACTAACACTCAAATCTTTCTCCATGAAAAAACGAAATTCCAAGCTGACTTCTTTATGGTTTAAGGTAAAGCACATAACAATTCAATTTAATATCCAGATACACTTAGATATTTAGAAAAGTATTAGCTGAAAGCTAATATTTTTCTAAAGTTTCTAGAGTTGTATTTGGAATAAATAAGAGCAGACAAAAAGTGCTGTTGATGACTTAAGCAACATATAAAGTTTGTAAAACACTCCCATGTTTGACAATAACATAACATTTTCTATACACGAATGACTTTGTATAAAAACAATTAATGCTCAAGAATGTGAGAACTTTAGAAAGACTAAATTTTTTCGCATATACAAGATAAGATTTATTTTATAGATAGGGGCGGAAATTTTTTGAACATAGCTGTAAAATCTTAAATCTACAGGTAGAATACGCATCCGTGTCTGATATAAACTCAACTTTTAATTCACAATATTAATATTTGGCACCAAAAGCCTTCCATATAATTCAGGAGTAGCAAATATAAGATATTTCTTAGTAATACCTTAAGTAACCTTGAGAGGCAGAATAATCTCATCTATTTTCAATCTCTAGCAAATATATTATTATTATTATTTTTGGAAGCATTTAGTTTGATAAGTCATAAAATTTTTATTTTTCTAGCAAAAAGGATGAGAAAATAAAAGAAAACATATATAATGGCGGAGGCGGAAGATTTATTCTCTATCAAAAACACTAAAGGTATGTTTTCGAAGTGTAAATTTGAGAAAATATTTATTCATCTGCTTTAAAGAAGTCTATTTTTTCATGTGTACCGTTCAAAACGGTTGATGATGATATTTTCAATTTTTTTTAAAGCTGTGATCATTATTTCTTGAAATAATGAAACAAAAAATTGGGAATAGTTGCACCTTAAAATCTATCTTGAAATATATTTGACGCAATGTATCTAAGTTAATAAAATTTGCATCTTTTGTCAGGAAGCCGTTTTGGAAAAAAAATTCCATTACTAAATTACCACGACATTCAACTACAAATTCCATTACTAAGACTAAATGAATAAATAAATAAATGAATTTCAAATTTTTATTTATAGATTTTAAAGTTTTAAGTTGATCTTTATCTTTGCAACGTCATGGTTCCAATCACCTCATTTTTGACAAAAAATTCAACCTGGTAAGATGACTAAAAAACAAAGTTTTATTCATTGAATTATTTTATCACTTTGGTAGAGAGCCGGACGCGAATAGAAAAATTTTCTGGACGTTAATAAGGACTACAAAGAAAACTTTTTCGAAAAAGCGGAGTTTTAATTTCAGCGTTAATTCGGAGATTTCGTCGAATAACTTAATTTAAATCTCTTTAATTTTATTTTTAGACGTATTTGAAAACATGATTTGGTAAAGTAAAGGATTTTTAGTTATAATAAAGCTAAAGTTAAAATTGAAAACAGTTTAATAAATTATGTTTGGAAAATCATCGTTGAATAACGATGAGTTGCATTAGTTACTCTTCTAATCTATATGCATTCTAAGTGTACCAAACTGAGAGAAATAACCAGAAGGGATTTTTAGTAAACAAAGCAACACGGTTTACAGTTTATCCTACAGCATAGTTAAAACGAAACAAGTTATAAAAATGATACACCCTAGAAATAAAGCGACGAGTTTACCCAAAATCATATTTCATATTTGAAATATGATCACTTTTATTATGTCCATAGATCACAAAGAAATTTAGTTTATATTGTTAGTATGACTGTAATTTGTGTAACATACTTTGATCCCTCGATTGTTCTAATACCTTCAATTTCCTTTCTTGTTTGCCATTATGGCCTTTTTGAACAAAATTTTAACAGAATTAATTCTTTGTAACGGAATTCCCAGGTCGAACAAGTTAAATAACTGTTGGGTTTATGCCAGAATTAAGTAAATATGCTACCTAGCTACATTCTGTCTTTTAAAGGTCTTGCGTTAAATTGAATTTTACTTATCAGTAGTTAATGCGTTAATAAGTTACAAGATGTATAAAGATAGGTTAATAACCCTTTGAAATTATGGCTATAAAATTAATATGGACTACTTTATTTTATGTTTTTTAAACACGTAACGAATAGACATACATGCATTAGTCAATTCTTGGTAGGTATACAGCTAGCTTCCTGTAATAGCTAGCAAAAAATTACCTTATCACATTAATCAAATACTCTATTCTTACATTATAACGCCAAAATTCACTATGTCATTTTACATGGAACAAAAAGCTACTCAAGAGGCAAATAAAAGTAGAATTACCCTAAAAAAATGCAGTTAAGTACAGTATACAGTAAACTACTAAGTAGTTTCATTAGTAAAAACTTTTTTGTTTAGCAATTTTTTTAACTAGATCTCTGGTTCAAAAAATTAAATTAAAATGGATTATTTTTGAACGCCGGATTAAATTCTCTGTTAAAGCAAAGCGGCCATAACAAAAAAAAAAAAAAAAAAAAAAAAAAAAATTGATTAGATATTAATTAATACTTTTTTGTACAGTAAAATGAAATCCACAGCTTTAAAAAAGCTAATTTAAGATCTTCTTGTATTAAAAAAACCGATTCGAAAAAAATAAGACCTGCTCATGTAACTTTTCCTTATATAGCAGCAAAGTTTTAAACTGTGGAATTTGGAATGATATTTATAAGATAAATATGGCAATTAATGGGACATTTTTGCGTTTAGACTTACCTAAAAGAGTAGGCGAAGGTTTGACAGAAAAAGATTCCGAAGTAAAATGTCTTCAAATCAATGCAATGAGGCCAGAATTTCGTTTGGGTTCGTTATATGACCGAATAAGTGATAATCTTTTGCCAGGTTTTACTTTGTGGAAGGAAGATAGTCTAAGAAACAAAAACTATGTTAACCAAAGAACAGCCTCGAACCAGTCTTCGATAATAGATGCTGAAAACAGTTTTTCGTCAAAGTTCCGTCATATGGATATTGAAGCTTCGCTTTCTCTTAGTATAATGGGAGGTATTGTAGATATTAGCGGCCATGCGAACTATTTAAAAGATGAGCAACAATCAAGTGATGTAGCAAAAGTGAGTTTGACGTACACTGAGACGACGGAGTTTAGGGAGCTAACATCAGAAGCGCTTCATAATATCGATTACGGTAACCTTTTAAAAGATGACCTCAGAAAAAAACAATTTACTCACATCGTTGTGGGAATACTTTATGGAGGTTCTTGCACCATGGTGTTCGAAAAAGATGTTCAGAAGTGTGAAACAAAAGAAAATGTAGAAGGTAGCTTGTCATTAGCAATAAAGTCACTTAAAATAGATGGCAAAGGAAACTTAAAATATGATTCTAAAAATATTATGAATTCTGAAAATATTAAGTGTAGCATATATAGCGATATAAAGGTAGACACCAACATTTCTACCTGGGATGAAGCAATGGAGCTTTATAAATCATTGCCAAAATTGCTAAAAGCACATGCAGATTCAGATGAAAAAAAAGGTGTACCTACTCGCATATGGTTACTTCCAAAGCAACTACTAGGATCACCTCATGATACTATGGTAAGAGAATTGTCACAGTCTGCAGCTAGCCAATTGAGTGAGATATTAGAATCATTAATAAAAGCTATCAATACATCCAACGACATGCAAAGAGACTTAATATTTTTCCCAACTCTACAGAATAAAGTAGAAAAATTTGGAAAAGTAGTAAGAAATTATAAAACTACGTTTCAGAAAGAAACATTAAGTACGTTATTGCAGATTATACGGAGTGGAACAGGAGAAGAAAGCATGTTGTACACTAGTCTTGAGCATCATAACAATTCACCGTTTAGTCAAATTTTATTAAGTTCGTGGTTAAAAAAGCTGCAAATTGAAGCAAATTTTTTATTAGGTCTGCAAGATCTTTTATCAGAAAATGGTTTTGAATTTGTAGATAGCAGAATATTTGAGCGAAAAATAATGCAAAAGAAAGTAAGCGTTGTGTTTACAATAAAGGTTTGTAAAAACGAAGATATGTATCTGGATAGCATGGAAGCATTTTATAAACATCGTGCCAAGGTTGGAAAACAACCTTCTTTAAATGAAGCTTCCAGTAAAAAAAAATGGTACAATGATGAACAACTGAAAAATAAAATGAGAGAAATGGCATTTCAAATCGGAAATTTTTCTTCCGCAAATACTAAAAACGAGAAGGTATCTTTTTTAGTGAAGGAAAGTGAAGCAGAAAACAATGTTGAATGTTGTATTGAGGTTTGGGAGTGTGGTAGGAAATTTAAAGAAGGTTATTTTGAATTTCCTACAAAGATTCGTGATTTGACTGCAGGAAATATTTGTCATAATAGCGTTGAAATCTATTGGAAAGCACCAGCTTTTGGTAGAAAAAATATTTCTTGTTTTAATGTAAAAGTTAAGAAAATAAATACAGATAACAAAGATGTTAACAATAACATGAAAATAAAGGAATTTGAAGTGAAATACGCGCAGAATGAAAATATGTCTCTTAAAATTGATGGATTAGAATGTGGAAATCTTTATGTAGTATCCATACATTCTCTGTGTTTAAATAAGTATGCTAGGACTGAAACAGAAACACTAAATGTAAAAACTCGCCCAAGTAATCCTCCGATAGATTTTGCTGCAACAGTCATCCATGCTAGAAGAGTTAAGTTAAAGTGGCAGCCTCCAAATTACATATCACCAAACATTGTTTTTGATGGTTATATGATATACAAAAAAATCGAAGAATTGAATTGGAGTGTGAAAACTTTAGCAAAAGAGGAAGAAAGTTACATGTTTAAGGAACTTTGCTTTTTTTTGTACTGAATATGAGTTTAGAATAGCTGCATGCTTCCAAGGAGGGACGAAATCTCTGCCTTCAAAAATACTTCGAACAGTTGCTTCTAATTTGACTGCTCCACAGATAACTGAGGTAGATAAATATTATTTATACTAAGTGCTTTCGTTTTTACTCTAATTAAATATATTTTTAAACTTAACGCTACGCAATCATGAGTGGAATATTAAAGTTTCAAATTTCCAGTTTAAAAAATAAAAATAAGTTAAATTGACAAATTTATTACCTAATAGATTTTTTAATTTTCTTAGTTCTTAAAAATAATTTATTTAATTTCAAACTCCATTGAATTATAATTGCCATTCTTATTTTATCTATCTTTCCTTAATGACAAAGTATGAAAATTTATTTTTCTAAAAATAACTATATTTGTTGCAAATATGTGCATTTAAATTATTTATTTGAAAGAAGCCAATCAGCTGATCATTAGGAATTTACAAAAGAATCCAATTTCTATATATTTCTAAGCTAGAAATTACGCTAAATTTCACATCGAATGACCAAAAGAATTTTATCATCTATAAAAACTATTTTTAAGTTTTATTCTTATTGATGACTTTAAGCTATAATATTTAGAGAGTATTTCCTAAAAATTTGTCATCAAAAGTCGCACATTTTTTTTTATAGCCTTCGGATTTTTTGACCATTTAATTTTACTATTAAGAAAAAAGAAAGGAAAATTATTTCTCATCAAAAATATAATTTCATAGATAATGAAAGAGAAGTTTTTCAGAAAGATAGAAGTTCTTATTGAACATGTGAACATGAAACATGTTCAAACATGAAACATCGTAAATGCAATAATTATTAATAATGGATTGCTTAAGACATACTCTTGGGAATACAATTAAAAGCAGCGCCTGTTAAAGTAACATTTCAATAAGAAAAACGAGTTATAACAAGAAATTTCAACACGTGATTGATTTAATTTTAATTCCGCATAGAATACGAAATTGTTACATTAACTATCGTTTGATAAATTAAATAAAAGATTGTAATCTAAATTCGGGTTTAGCTCTATGCGAACAAAGGCAATTAGGTAAAGCTGCTAAAATTTTTAAACATTTATTACTTCCAAGAGGCCGAGTAAAGTGTTTGAACAGAAAAAATCTAAGAAAAAAAGAAAACGAAAATTCATTGTTCCTATAATTTCATTCACTTAGGCACTCTTTGAAACAGAAAAATTGCTGGTAAAATGGATTCATGATTCACAAGAAAGTGTGTTTTTTATTCTTCGTTACAAAGTCAACATAAACGATAAAAATTGGAATGAAATTGAATTAAAAAATGTTGTTAGAAACGGTGGTGCCAATGAGTTTCTTTCCGAGATTGAGTTAGAACAACAGACTGGAGGAAAGTACGTGCTTCAAATAAAGGCACAATGCAAATATGGGGAAAGTGTTTGGTCGAGAACAAGAATACGCGCCTTGTGAAGAAGTAAGTTTATTTTTTTTTAAATCTTTCGTGTTTAATTTTTTCAAGAAAATTTTAGATTGTTTATTTTTTAGTTTTAATTTAAACTCGACTTAGATATAACTACACTAATTGCCACTCAAAGCCGACTACAAACACCAGCAAAACGCTGGTCATAAAGGAAAAGTGAAATCTTAGTCATCCTTTGTCTAAAAATTTAATACTTTAGTTTTAATAAGTTCTAAAGTATTTAATCAATTGAGAAATGTTAAATGAAAAAATTTTCATCACAATCACTTTAACTCATCTTACGATTTTAAGCTTTGCAAGGTCCATATCTATTCAAACTGATAGAATTTCAAGAGATAGGCACGAATGGGATTTTAACTCTAGTTTAAGTATAGATGTTGGTTTTTTTTTCTTGAAATCAATTTTGTGCTTTCCTAATTAAATAAAGTTAACTCTTATTCTGTTTAGCAATAAGGGAAGTTATAACCTATTTTTAATAAAATTGTTGGATTGTTGCTAAAAGCATTAATCTTTGCCAACTTGTTTTTTACAATGTACTAAGTCATTTTAGCTATGAAAAGCATTATGAAAATTAAAAATGCCGGATATTTTCAAAATTTTAGCGGAAAAATTAGCTAAAATTTTAATAAAGATATTAGGATATAGCTCATTTTGTCTAGAATTTTGTGCTGATCAATATTTAATAGAAGACATGAAGAATGGCATGAAAAAGGGTATTTTTTGAGGTATTAACAAAAATATAAGGAATAAAAAAAATAAAATAATAAAACGTAAAATAAATCTGAAACTTTTAACGAAGGAGAGTGAAAAATAATTCGCCTGAAAAATTTAAGTACAGTATAAAAACCAAGCCTTGGCACTAAAAAAAGGAATTGTCTCGTACTATAATTTCAAGATCTTTTTTAATTGATATGCTTCAAGCAAAATAATGATTATGCTCATTTATTCAAAGCCGCCAAAATAATAAAACGTGATATGTCTGATTCAACTTCTAAATTTGTCGATACTTTTAAAATTAGATGTCAAAAAGAATCAAATTTGCCATTTATGTTGCGCTTCGTAACCTTAATTTGCGAAATTTAAAACTAATATTGACGAAAAATTCCAAACTAAGAGATTCAAACTAAACATTAAGTTGATTAGCTTACAATGTGTAACTGTAAATTTCGAAGATTAGTTACACAAATATCTATTAGAAACCAACGTAAAACAATAGAGCCTCAATTACTTATTTATGTTGCTCTTATAGAAAAAAGGTCTAATAGACAAATTATCAGCACTTGGTATATCCATACCAATATCCAGACCACATCAATATTTTTGTTTCAACACCCGAAAATTGAAGATAAAGGATTCCCAAGAAACTTTATACTAATTTTTAAATCTACTTAACAAAGAAATAAACTACTGTCACTTCCAGATCAGTATGCCATCGTTCCCCGCTATTAGCTATTTGAAATCATCCAATTCTCCCGTCATCAACGACTTTTAGATAAATTTCTACTCTCATCGCATTTGTGATGAATTGGAAAAAGAAAAGCGGTCATTTTTTGTGCTAACACAAACACCGTACCGTATTGCAGTGGGTGTTAAAGTTCGTAATAACCAATCTTTTCACAACCAAGCTGCAAATGGAAATACTAACAGTGCATTTTGGCTTGCTTATTGTGCTAGTTATTTGAATAATGGCATTGCTAATCATAATAATTTTTAATGTTATTTTTATTACAAGAAGAAGAGCATTCACCTGCTATGATAATAAATTCGTTAAACTTGCGTTCGTTAAACGTGTTGAGGAAATCAGCATTGAATTTAAAACCAGACCAGACTTGTGGCATTTGATCAACCTCTATTTGTAAATGCAGAGAAAATACAATGGGTATAGTCAAATCTTTACAGAATAATAAGTCTTTCATAACATTTTGAAGGTTACATATTGAACTTACGGCGTTAAAACCATTGGCAAAATGGAAGGATGATTGTGGTTGGGTCGAAGCGATCTTTCGAATCGAAGATGTATCTTCAAGTAATTTTCTTTTCTTTAAGGGGTAGTTTGCTAATTCAGGAAAATTCTTTACGTTCGAGTAGTTTTTAGTCTTTAATGCAATAATATCATAGAATCTAGCTATATAAAAAAAAACGAAAATTAATGATAAATCAAAAAGTGGTGAAATGGCAGGATCATTTTTTTGGAAACTGTTTGTTTTTTTTTGAGATGTTCACTAGTTGCAATATAATATAATATAACTCAATATAATCCGTAGATTATATTGAGTTGATTTTTAAATTGTTAGATGGTCTAGTTTTTTGTGAACTCACATAGCAAAATTACCAAATAAAATAATATTTGCTGTAGGGAAAGTTTCATTCGACATGCTCATCAAATAACTGTTGTAACTCTAAATATACTTATGAACTAATCATACTCGGAATATATAGATGAAAAGTCGTTACTAAGGAATTTTGATATGTGGAAGAGGAATAATACACCGCTTTGGATCATTTCGTTTGTCACGAAAACAATAGTTTTCCTCCTTCAAATCCTAAGCAAGGAAAATAAAGATTCGGTCAAAATTCTGAGCTGGTTTATGTAAAGATAATCTATGGTGCAGCAATCGCCAGCATTCTAACACCTAAACCACAGTCTATTTTTTCTTTATATACTAATGATAGAATTTTAGCTCATGAAATGAAGGTATTGCAAGACACACTAAGGATAGATATAGTACGAGATACATATTCGAAAGAAAGTTTAAAAGGATGACAAGTGCAAAAGATGGAACAGAAGTGCTTAGTAGAATTACTACAACGACAAAGGTACAAAAGAACTGGAAAACTTCCTAGGAAATCACCAAATAAATTTGAATTGTTTAGTTACCTGACTAATAAGTTTAAAACAAATACTTTTTAAAAGAATGGTAGTTATATCTATAATACATGCAATGAATCTGTGCAATGAATCAAACAAAACTTTCACTGAATCACAGTGTACACACGAAAAGGCTGACATAAGAATTTTTGTTCATGCAAGGGACATTACTTCAAATAACATTTTTATACATTTCGTCGAAAATAAGGTGTATTAAAAAATTTTATTGTAACATAAATAATTTACCGATTAAGTTGGACACCATTTTTAAAAAAATCGTCATTTTTAATTTTTACAATACAGTCCATTGCTAAAATATCTTTGTATATTATATAGAGCGCACCAACCAAGTTTTGCGTTTTCAGAAAAAAATCCCACAATCATGTCCAAAAATTCTCTGACTATAGCTGTCTATTTCATTTTAGATGTTATATGCAGCGCATGGTGTGGGCTTCCTATATTTCATTAAGAATGTTTTTAAATGAAGGAATTACTTTCAACTCCTTAATCTGTGCCCCATATATGTTACTTTATCTAAGGAAACTCAGAAAGATTGAAATAGCCAGAAAGTAAAAGTATACGACTTTATAATACGAATTACGACTTATTAAATAACATTATCAGCTTACATGAGTTTTATGGAGCATTAACATTAACAAATTTGCTATGGAAACAATGACATGTTCAGTTAAATCGAAACTCAAATACAAATTTCCAGAAAATTTTCACAATATAAGCACCATTTATTGTACAGGTTGTTTCAAAAAAATCTCTGCTTTGCACACTTCTTAGTATGTCAATAAAAAATTAATATTGGAATATCACATATTAAAGCACATTAATCCGAATGTGGCGTTTTCGCTTTCAAACACTGAGTAACTGCAAAATTCGAAGAGGAATAAGTAGGTTTATCACACAAAGCAAGACCTCTCAAAGCATAGCTTAATTCATTTTCCACCGTAGCAGCTTCATGAGATTGTCCTTTAATAATTTTTAAACTAAAAATCTCCATTAAAAATCCGTACTTGTTATAATAAACTTAACAGTGTCTAACGAGATCCTTTTTATCTAAAGTTTCCAGATTTAATTTTGATGTTTCTTAAAAGTCTTCGAGCTATTTATAAGCAAGAATAGGTATAAATGATATTTATTTGTGCTGAATATTTCGTTCTTTATAGATCTTCTGCTTATAAAAACTGTAATGCTGTGGTTGAAATAAAAACGGTATTAATATACTAATATTTTAATCATTGAAATCATTACAGTTATTCGAAAATTTTCAATTTCCGTAACAATTCATTATCTATCTGATAAGAACTGACTCCCTGATAGGTTAAAAACTATGTTTGAAACAGAATTTACCTTGAACCTTGATTTTGCAGTATCTAACCAATTTTTCCACTATGTTAACACTTAGTTTACGAAAAAAAATTTTTTTTTTGATCTAAAGAAACCATAGTAGATGCATTAAATTTTTGTTAGTCGGATGTAAGTGCATTACTAACTCTGTTACCTCAAAAACTCTATCCGCTATATGTTGTAGAAAACAGATTCACAATAAATTTTTGACTAGTTAGTCATAGGCATAAAAGTAACAGTGAAAATGAAATATATTTATTTGATCGGAAAATGGTTTGTGATATTTACAGAATTATCCTTTTTAGGATGACATTTTACGTTGCAGAAATAACGAGGGCGAAGCTGATAAAAGCAAGTCATATAATCAGTGGGAGCAGATTTCTATAGACCAAATGGATAATACTCAAAAATCAATAATAACATCTTATGTAGAAAATGGAGAAGATTGTTGTGAAACATTTCAAATAAACCTAGAATTTATGTTTAGCATGAAGGAGATAACAGCTTATGCCAGACAAACAGCTAATGAAGTTCTTGAAAGAAATGACGGAAATAGTATTACAGATCTCGTTTGCAAAACGGAGTATGAAAAGTTCTGGCACCTAATCGAAAATGAGTTTGCAGTAAACATAACTAAAGAAATAGCCGACAAATGCATAACTTTGGCATTTAAACAGGAAATGGCTTCTAGATTTAAAAGCATTTGTGATATTTTTGCTATTGATTCAGAGAATAAATTTTTTAACTACTGGAAGAGAAAACAATACACAATCTTCGATAATACGGGTGACATCAATAACTTAGATCTAAAAAACAATTTTAATCGCTGGGATATAAATTTAATAAATAAAACTTTTCAAGATTATGGTCAAATAAACAAACTTATATATGAGCTAGGCGTTAAGCAAATAATTAAAGATCCCATGTTTGATTTAAAAGACTTCGCAAAACAATTCATCAAACAATCGATTGAAATTCTCATTAATAAACACGAGGAACAGTATATTCGCAAATACCTTTGTTTAAATGACGAATTTGAAACAATATTTGCATTTCGGCTAGCTCAGTTTGCAATAACCTATTTCAATAATGCGCTGCATGAATGGTTTCAAGATGCGAGTATTCGCATGATAAATGAAAGTTTTCGTAAAACTATCAAAGATTTGTTCTACTGTATCTTGAAATATCAGTGAGTATTTTCATTGACGCAAGAAAAATCTATATCATCGAAGTTACAGTAGTGTTGACAGTTTAACTGTACAAAATTATTAGAGTAAACAAGGCTTTAATGCACAATAAAATGTTCTTTTATTTGAGACTGACGCTTTTATGAGAAGTGAAAATTTTTAACACATGCATCGATCTTTCATAGGTTTTCAAAATAAGACTTTTTTGAAACATCTTCATTCTTTATGTAATTAAATTGTTAGTTTTAAGTAAACATTCCTTCTACTGTTTTTAGAATTATTTATGATAAAGGGCTGCTAAGTCTACAGGGTTTGAACATTAACAAAAAAAAAAAAAAAAAAGCATAAACAAAAAGCCTACATTTTATTTGTATGTAAAAAAATAACGTCATTTTTCGTTGTCTCTGATGAACACGCGCAAAAATTTAAATTTTCATTAATTCTTGCATAAATTCATTTTCAATATAATATTTTACTCGTATTAAACTCTTTGAAGCATTTATTTAGATTTAAAACAAGGTTAATATCGTTTTTATTTTATATTTCATAAAATTTATATCTTTTTTTTTTTAAATATAATATGTTCGGAAATTATTATTAACACTTTTCTTTTGAAATTTCATCAACCTGTCAGACTCTTACAATAAACAGGTAATATAACAGTTGTTATAAAATGAATGAATTTTCTATTTTTACAAGATTTTTTTGGATTCAGAAAGCATTAGTATTCAATTTATTCGGTTTTGTAAGAAAAGCGTTAATATTTACCATAGCAATAAAACTAAATTTTTTTTTTAGTCACGCTTAAAAACAAAAAAAAAAAAAAAAAAAAAAAAAAAAAATTGTTTTCACAAAAATTGCTTCGTTTAGATTCGTTTCTGATATAAATATAAAAAAAATTATTAGCAAAAAAAATTTTTATCATGTCTTCATCGTTAATATTTTAGAAAATTTTATATTGACAAAGTATATACCTGTCATAACAAGGCATGGCTCGTAAAGTCAAGTTCATTGCCTTTCTCTATTGAAAGTTATGTTAATTTGAAATTGCAATTGTTTGTTATATTTAGAGCTGTTCAAATTCACGTGATGAGCCAATAGGAGGGTGTTGGTGAATTTTTTTTTACCATTCATCAACTAGATAAATTTAGGACTCCTCTTAAAATTTCAGTCCGTTCCTTTTTAAACTGAAGAAAATATTTTTAAAAAAACCATAGCGTGGGCATTCCCACCCCCGGGAAGAATAGGGCTAAAACATGACCAGCAAACCTAAAACCTAAAACGCATCTCTTCATTTAGTGCATGTATAAAAATCCATGAATTTTTAAAACTTCTTCATTAGCTATAAAAGCACAACGAATCAAAATTGGTAACTTCACGATTTAACCAGTTATTTTTAGCTAAAGCGGTTTTAACTTCCTGCTAAGTTCTGCTTAAAATACATACCTTGACTTCAATGTGCCTGTGTTTATTCGTATGTTATATTAAAGAATGTATTTCGTGTTTTTTTGTGCACAATTTTACCTGCGATTTTAATAATATATAGGAATGAATAAAATTTGTTGAAAAATTGTAAGAAAGATATACTTAAACAGATAAGATTAATGAAAAGATCGGCGACAGGAAAACTTTAATAAAGGAAGTCAGCAAACAATACACGATCAAAAAAGACGATATGAAAAATAAGGACAGTTTGTATGGTATTTGATATCAAATGGATAAAAATTAGCAATGTTTTCTCTATTGACGCACAAGATGTATTGAAATATATTGATCTTCAAGTTACTATATAAATAAGTGTGATATTTAAACAATAATATTTTACGTCAACTTATTGTATCAAGCACTTCGTAAACTTGATCTCCACTGGAACCAAACACTTAACGACAAATGAAAATTTATAATTATCACAATTGTGTTTTTTTATTAACAAAGTAAACACTATATTCTCCAGAATCGTAGAGCATGGATTCTCCTATTTCCTATTAAATATTTTGACGTTTATGCAATAACACGGCAAAAAGTCATGAGCAAAAATATTTATTCCATTTGAGAACTTGATAAACTTGTAACTATACTCAAAAGCTTTGACATAGAATAATTTTGCTTACAAAGGAGGACGTTAAAAAATTTCCAGAGTAAAGAAAGTTTTTGAAAACATTTTTAGAAATACAATTTCTAGTGACATAAAAACATTTATTTGGGATTTAGTAACTACATCCAATAAATCAACTTACAATGTTTATTAAAAAACTGAGAATGTAGAGGAAGGGGTTTATTAATATTTATAGCCTTCTTTTAATTACGTATTCTTATGTCTTTTCAAATTGAGTAAGTTTGATTAGCTTGTTTTAACAGCATTTGTGTGTCTTACTTGTTTTGGTTTGGTTCTGGTAGAAAACTTCACTGCTGGTTTCTATTGGGTATAGTGAGTGCACAAGATTTTTTTTTTTTTTTTAATTCATAGATCATTATAATATTGATGCATATTGTGCTAAGATTACTCAGTTGTTGGTTAAAATTGTAAGATCAGAAAAAAAATTTTTTCGTGTCTCTCGTTTCGTGTTCGAGTAAGTCCTTTCAACCAAAAATTCTGTCTAATCTATAACAAGTCAACAACGATACTGAAATAACTAATCTAAATTTATTAAAACTATTATGTTTTTTAAACCAACCCTAAATACAAAACTAGGGCGTAGCTTTTGGATATACCTTATTTATGAGAACTTTAAAATACTAAAAAGATAAGATTTTTTAGAGAGATTAATTGGGGTTAAATTCCACTTTTAGACAATAATAATATTTGTAATTGTAGAAAAAATAACGATAAGTATCGTAACCTAGCGATAAGTATTGTAACATAGCGATAAGTATCGTAACCTAACGTAATATCAAAGTCATACTGTTCGTGATCTAAGCTCGCCAAAATCAAGCTAATTATGATATAAAAGGCTATTGTTTAAATAAAGATGATATTATTATCTGATCTTTACAATACTAACTCCTTTTCCAATGGATGAGATGAAATGTTATTTGCGCCTAATTAAAGGGGAAAGCTCAATATAGGAATGAATATATAACACGTGATTAACTTAGTATTTGTAACTGATGCTAACTTTTAATGTAACAAAATTTACAGCCGAATTAATAAATGAGAAAAAAACATGCTTGCATTTGAAAGTGGCGGGTTTACCGAGGGCCCCAAGATCAATTATAAATTTGAAATTTAAATAAATAAAACAGTATAAGTTCATTTTTCCTTGAAACGTTAATGCTAACAAACCTGTTTAATTATTGCTCAGATCAATCAGAGAAATTTTCGAATTTTTATTAACTTGAAATAATGTGGTGGTTTACAAAACAACAAATTCCTTGATGAATCTTAAGAAGAGATTTGATGTGTTTTGTAGAAAATAATCCAGTAGCACTAGTTCATGTGCAGAATTTATATAATATCCATTTTCATGGATATCATTTGCATTCTCATGGATATCATGGATATTATCGCATTGAGTATTATTCTGTTTGTTAAAATGGTACAAAGTATTAAACCGTATCTGTGTAACCTATTTTCCCTTGGGTGGATTTCAAGTTTAAATTTTAGTACAGTGTTTCGTGAACTCAGTTGTTTCAACAGTCAATATAATGCAAAAACGATTTTTTAAAATAATATCTTGAATAATTATTTGTATTTTGAGAAATAATCTTAGTGGAAATAACACCAATTGTCATAACTTTTTACCTGTTTTCATGTAAAAAATCGTTTATCAAATCAGATTAAATCTGTCTAACAAATTTTTTTATAATTTTAATGTGGAAGCAATAAGGATGTACCTATTCATAGAAGAATTTTATTTAAAGAAAAATGAAATTGACTCTAGCCTCTTTTTTTATTGTGATTTCAACCTTTTTTTTCATTATAACTGTTAATGTTTTTTGAGTGGTAATGAAAATAAGGTACTTTCCGTCAAAATTATTTCGTGTAGAGATGAACAACATTTATGTTCAAAGTCATTGTTATAAATAGTAAGCTTGTTACTATATCTTGTGATATATTGTTCTTCATTAATATTATTTTATGATGTTAAAATCTAAGCCTTTGAATTTCGTAATAGTTCCATAAGTTGTAGAAATACTTGAATATCTTATATCAATTTTTTACTTGTTAAAAATAACTTTTAAATAAATTAAATTACCGACACTGGAAAAATAAATGCTATTATAACATACTATATATCATTTTTATATAAATTCCTTGCATGGTGAATAAAAGAAAGAGAAAGGTATATATTATAATTTAGAGTTTTTCTGAGTATAATTACCAAGATGTCATTCAACCATCCACCTAAGTAACGGGCATCGTGAGCCAACCTGTTATCGTCTAGTTTACTCAAAATGACCTTTTTCATTTTTCGTCTCTCTAACCGTTTGTATAGAATGTATCTAGACCTAAGAATTAATTTTACATTAAATCAACTTAAAATCGACACCAAAATTTCATCTTTAAATCAACAGATTTAAAGATGAAATTTTAATCACATTTAATTTTAACAAACATTTAATAATAAAATACAATGGACCAACATTTATTGACATTATTATAGACCATTATTTCGTTGAAATTATTATTTATATCAATATTTTTTTTTAAAACGTATCTAGCTCGTCTACTCGCCTTACCCGATATTCCGATCAAAAAATCATCATATCATATAGATAATAAATAGCCTTACCGTCGCGCCCTCATACCTGGATTTAAATTATTACAAACATTCCACGTTGTACGTTTTTGATTGGTCGTTTTTTAACACAATGGGCTAACCTTGATAACAACAACATGAGCGTATATAATATTTAAAACAAAAATGATAACAAACCAAAATTCAATGGACTGAGTTTTGCTATATATATATATACATATATATGTCTAAATGTCTAAAGAGTAAAACATAACCAAGAACTATTTTTCTGACTATACACACCAATTAGCCAAATCTTGGCGGGGTAGGACATAAATTATGTCTAGGACATAAATTGTAGCATTAAAAGTGAATCTGGATTTAAATAAACTGACTAATCGCAATGAGTCAATTATTTTATTTACGTTATTTATAAAGTAGCACACTTATCCAAATGGATTGGATAAATATAATGTAGCATGATTTCAGAACATGTTTTAATCAAGTATTTTCATTGGTCGCTCGACACTGTACCTTTTTGATTGGTTTATTTTTAATCAATCAATATTAATAATAGTTTAAATAAAAGATAAATCAAATTCAAAATAATTTACCTTTAAATAAATAAATCAAAAAACAGCAAGTTAATCCACATGTGTTTCTTTTCTTTTTTGTATAAAAGAAAAATTTGTTTGTATATAGTTTTTATAATACTGTCTTTATTTAATTCTAGACTCCATTCTAAGGTTACCAAATTCTAAATTATGCACCAATTAGCTAAATCTTGGCGGATAAACAGCTAGTTTCTATTAATATTTATTTCAAAAAATAGAAAAAATGATCTCAAAACTTTATTCCTATTTATTTACTTCTTCGTACAATTGTTTAAATCAAATATTATTTGTTTTAAGGATTGGCCCAAATACATTAGTTGACTCATAAAAAATTTATTAGGAAGTACTATCTTTTCAGTGAGCAAAACTTAGTATGTTATAGCAGCCACGGGTAATCAGTTGAGACACGCTGTTAACTAGATATATGAGCTGAAGCATCACGCTACGTCGTTAGTTTTTTCCGAGTAATACACAGATGGTGGGGTTCGGGTAATGTTTGTTTTCACCTGGCAGAATTTAAAAAATATAAAGTAAAAAATAATAAAATAACTTATTCCTGCACAGCACCGAATAATTTCCAAATAACTGATCAAATAGTGAAACTTTAATCTTTAATTCAATTTACGCGTATAATTCATAGCTTTGTATATTCTTTAATTTCAAAATTAATCAGTTCCTTCATTTTTCTTAATTTTCTTAACAAAATTATCGAGTTACTTTTAGGGAAATGTCGCTCTGAACTCTGAGAAAAAAGTTCTAAAACTGCTGGTCTTTTTCTTTATAATTAACATTATAAAGCAAGGCATTTTGAATATGAAGTCAAATGATTATGTCAAATAATTTCTGTAGTTGTAAAACAGTCTCTTTAATAATGCTTCTCGTTTTCACTTCAGTATCGCTTTTTCGTTGTAATGTGATTACGGACTGCAGCCTATGTCAATGTATTTTTGTCAGCAAATCCTTGAACAGTCTTGTGATCCAGAAAAAAATGAAAAAGTAAAAAAATCTAAAGTCAGATCAAATCCCTGGAAAAAATCCAGGTCATTAGTATCTAAATTTTGGGAAACAATCGTTCTAAATCAAATTGAAGCCAAAGTAAAATTAGCTAAACATTTCGATTTTCAAAAAATAATAAAATATAAACAACCAAGCTCAGGAGTGTAGCTTAAAAAATGAAAAGAAGGAGTTTTTACTTCTAGAGCCCCTCTAAGTTTTTAATTCGCCACTAGACCAAATACTGATGGAAATCTCTCACTTAGTTTTACTGTATTCCCTTGTACTAAAAATTGTGCTAGTAAAATTTAACTAGCAAGTTTTAAAGTATTTTGGATTTCAAATTTTAATCCACATTTTACATGATATTCATCTTGTGGCATTTAAAATGTCTGAAGTAATTGCAGGTATTTGAAAAGTAGAGATAGTTACCTCACCACCCGCCAAACTTATTTCGTTTCCATTATGCAATCAATGGCCGGTGGAGAGAATTAGTGTTGTTTTTCGCCACAGTAGACATCTCATCATTTTATTGATAACGCTTTTAAACTCATTGTTGTTCATTTCGTCCAACAGTATAAGAACATCAACAGAATAATGCACAATCATTCTGAATACTGTTTTCGATAAAACTCAATTCTTCAAAACTATCTTCATGCAAAGGAGTCGAAATATTAAATTTTGATACAGTCGATTGGCTGACTATAAAGAAATCAAACAAAAAAATTTATAATTAAATAGACAATATTACAATTTCATCTGATCTGACCTTTGTTTATAAGAGACAAGAACGAGAGAAGATACCATTAGTTATTTTAGCAAAAATTTCTGTTCAATGGAAATTGCTTCTTGCAAACTGAGTATTAAAACACGGCCCATTCCAATAAATAAGCCACTAGTATTTTTTAAGAGTCCGAAGGCCGAAGTTCAAGTTTAACGTTTTGGGGTGGAATAGCAACTACAATAAGAATTCAATATCTTACCATTTGTAATATGAAAGACTAATCAAAACAAGCTAATGTGAGAATTATTAATTACTTCATACCTTCTGGGACTAGATACATTTTGTGTTGATTAGTAAAAATAATTATTTATAAATTAAATTACAGTATTTCACTAAATATCATCACATAAATTACATAGTACTTATAGAATTAAAATTCGGAGAAAAAATTCTTAAAATAAAGTCAGTTTATCTATATCTTAAACAAAAATCTTCATTCTTTTTTTAGCTAATTTTCTATATAGTGTAACGAAAACACTACCCTCCTCTCAATAAAATAGCGCAGACTTATTTATATCACACTGAGTATAAATTCGCTTCACAAATCCCTCTTATTTATTATGAATAACATTATTATTGTTTGTCGTCAAGGATTTTAGAAGTAATTCATTTATTATTCGACCTAATAAGGACCATCAGGAGGTATGCTTATTTCCGATTTGTTTATATTTTTGGTTAAGGAAGTGTTATATGTGAAAAACGATGGAAATGTTACCATGAATAAAATACTCTCTGAATTAAACTGGTTACTCTAACTCATTTATACTACTGTAAAGCAGGTAGATTTTACTACTACAAGAGTGAATTCTGCCCCGTTGTAAGACTTATTAATACTGACCCCCTAGGAGAGAACTAATGGGTTTTAATATGACTGACATTTAAATTTAAATGGAGTTAAATTATTTGAAGGGCAACCTGAATACATGGATTTCAATACTTACTTATTAAAAAGCCTGCATAAGCCTATTAAAATTTTCTAATCTTGGTAATACAAATCGCAAACAATTCCATAAGAAGAGCCCAAATTTACAAAACAAATTAAAAGAAATATGCATGGAAATACCTGAATAAAAATGTAAGATATTACATTTATTATCCGTATATATTTGTAATATATTTATATAATTTATATATTTTATATTTCGCTATATTGACTTTATATTATGCTGCGGGAAAGTGCTCACATGCTTTTGTTAATAAATATTTTATGTAAGTATTAATATGAAGTTATCTAAGTATCTTAATTTTATTAACAATTTAATCTAACCAAAGTCAATAAACTCTCTTTTTTACTAATATTGAGTATATGTAAATTATTACGTTTAAACATTTAAAAATCTAAAATAAATTAGATAATGTCGCCATATTTAGAAAAACAAATAACCTTGCTTTTCTCAGGAACATTTAGAGGTCAGATTGAGGTATAAAAAGTCTATTTTTCTTTGATTTTAGCTTCCATGGATATATTTTGAATTTCGCCAAGTGAATTTTGAATGTTTTCTTTTAGAAAATGACTATGCTTTCATTTTGAAATTTTACGTTCAAATAATAATAAATAAGATTCCAATATTGTTAATTCCTTGACACTGTAGGTATAAGTTAGTGGGCTGAATTACTGTCATGTTTTCTATATTGGTAATGTTTTTAAAGAAAAAATTATTTTACGATTTTAAATTTTACCACTTCTTGTTCATGGCATGTTGCTTATTTCGCTTTAATCAAAAAGTTGTAAAAAAGCAAATTTGCAAAATCTAAAACTGGATATGATAATTTACCCTTCGTAATTTACCCAGGATGTTACTAAAATTTCAATCACAATTGCAACTACTATAGTATATTATCGTTAGAAAGAATTTTCAAAATCTTTAGAAGCTAATAATTTACAATGTTAATAAAATAAATGGCGGTATCATTCCATCATCGAAAGGCAACGCAACAAACACGCTTTCTTACGCTCAGAAAAATCGAAGTAATTTTAATAGTATGTAACGTTAAACCATCATATGCATCGATATGTGATGAGACAGTTATCCTAGTTGAAAATGACAAAGCTATAAAAGTTGAAAATGAGGCTGTGACAGCTTTTAATTTTTATGATACTGCTTGCTATACCTGTGGGCTGAAATTTCTTAATTTAAGAATTGTGTTTGAACTTTAAAGATTTTTCTGTTTTCTTTTAAAAAGTCACGTTATTAATTACGAATTTTCATAACTTTAGTATAATTTAATCAAATAGGTGTAATATAAAACTGCCTTGTAAAAAAATTGGAAAAATTTGTTTAAAAATGTCTATTTTTTTATTTTTTAGGCAACAAGTCTCCTCATTTTAATTTTTTTTTTTATTTTAATCAGAACGTTTGTTAAATGTTTTGCAAACGAAATGGGTTATGGCAAAACTATGGCAAAAACTTGTTCACAAGATAATTTAAATAAGGTGAAAGAAAATATCTCTTTATAAAGAAATCTATGGGACTTATTGTTTCTAGAAGGACAGTTGCAAAATATTTTGAGACATTATAATTTTTAGTTTAGCGAAGATATTACAGCGTATGACGTATAACATGCATAACATAATTGGTGTAATGTAGATTATGTAGATCATATAGATAACGTAGATCGAGTTATGTTATGCTGTTCAGATTCTTTTTTCGTTCATGTTGGAAATATAGTTTTAGACAAACTGTTTTATATATTAATTTTTTTTTTTTTAACATTTTTGAACAGGGCGTAGTTCTGCAATTTTCTTTTAACCGTGTATCTCTCGATGAAAATTCAATCCTACAAATTCCATTGTAGACAACACTTTCTGTAAGGAAAAAAATCAAGAAAAAGAAATAATGAAACAAATAAATATATTAGGAAAGAAAAAGATGAGAAAAACTGAAGATGAAAGAAATACCAACGAAATAAAAAAAGATTAATTTTGTGAAATGGAAAAGATTAGGTAAATAGCTTTTAATTTTAATTTTAGCATATCTATATGCCATTTATCATTATAAGAATCCAGATTTATAATATATTACTTTGATATATCTATTTTGGAAAAAAAATTTTTCGATAGGATCTTAGTATATATTGTTGAAACCAGCATTGTCTTTATGTTGAGTAAACTGACGAGTGAAAGCAAAAACTAAAATTAATAAAAATGTTTTTTTTTGTTCGACGGGCATGTCTTCCTAGAGAACCTCGACGGAATACTGCTCTGGTAAGAGACGACAAAATAAATAACCCAAGCAAATTCGATTACTTGTAAAACCATCGCTCTGAGGAAAAAATGAAACTGCACCATTGGTAGACTATTCAATACCCAAGTATCCATTCCCATTAGTTGTTATAGAACTTATACTGAATCTTGTGTCTATATTTTCTTTCTTGAACCTATTTGTGTTATAAGACCCATATTCGAAATGTATGTCCAAATTATTTTTCTAATCGCTTTTACAACGTTGTGATTGCAAAATTATCCAAATCTATACCAACTTTATTTGGTTTGTGATGATACGTATTTTGTACATATTCGGAATCACGGTTATTGTGCATGACTTTGTGGAAGCTCTGCTCAGTTCTATGACGGGTAACATGGATAAACCATCTATGTTTCCTGTCTGCAATGAATGATGAAATAATTTTTCTTTTTCATACAATCTCAACTTTTGTGCTCCCTTTATTTCTTTATGCTGTGTCTTTTATCTCTGGAAACATTTCTTTGCACTTTATTTCAGAAGTGATGACCTTTCTTTCCCATTCTACATTGAACATCCAAGTTTCAATTCGATATTCCATAGAAAACATCAAATGACCTCTATAAACTTCAGTTTTGTTTTTATGTTTTTATTTCTTTAGGGGGTCGTGGCTTGGGTAGCTAGGCTGCTGCCACTTTTGTTGTTCCCGAGAGTATAATTCGTAGCTGACTTTTCAACCAAAACAGTTTAGCTCACTACAAAATTTACTTTGCTAGAAATTGGCTATAAGCTGGCCGGCTCAATATATAAATATATATAAA
>JAUZNK010002146.1:0-11631 GCA_035046665.1 Euphysa ruthae
TGCTTTTAGCTGCTACAAAATTGCTTTTTCATCAAATATTCTTATGGCCAAAGTTCAAAGGTACTTTATGTTTATTGCTACTAGGGTATAAAGCAGTGTAGGTTAGATTGTGTACCTTTTTATATGACCAGCAATTAAGTTATTATCTTCATTTTAAATTTTATGGAAGTCTGCTGACCATATGAAAGGTAAAACTCAAAAGAAAACAAACAGACTATTAGTAGCTAGCTATACATTTCAAACACGAATTTTTACTTTATAATCCAATATTTTAACAAAACTATTTTTAACTAGGTTAGAAACAAAAATTCCTTAATGGCACATTTTATTATGATGGCCAAAAGCAATTAGAAATAAACTTTAATGGTTTACGTTACCAGTAGCCATATTGACCACATTTTCAATTATTTTTGAATAGTATAGTATAATATATGTATAGTAGAAAATAACAATCCTTTAGAGGTTATCTACATAGATTATTTTGATTTTTACTAATAAGGGATTTAGATCCACTTTTTTCTAGCTATGCTTTACCTTTTTTATAAATAAAGATTTTTACTAATTATAGTTGGCAATGCATGTCTGCTTTATCATGTTCGAGAGTATTATTTATCTTCTTATATTAAATGCCAAAAAATTTCTTTCGATTACTTTATAATATTATATTATATATTATTTACAAAAGCGATAGACATACTTACGTTTTGTGCAAAAGTTACAATGCTATCTATGCTCAGCACTGTTAGTAAAAGTTCTGAAATGATATTTCATGTTTGCCCCTTATTTTTCTAGATACACTATAAATCTTGGTCCTTTTTCTGGACCCTGGCTCACTACATTTAACACAATTCTGGTTATCCTTGTGCCAAATAAAGATGTGCGTCAATTACTATGCCAATACTGTCTGAAAAATTGTCTTCAGTATATAATGCTATTGACAGCATCTACTCTAGGAATTTGACTTTGAATAAGATACTGTTTTACTTCACTAGTCTTTGACTTTTCCGCCATTTTCGAATTTGTTTACAAATGTTTAGAATAATATACACACGAAAATATATTATAACGACATAATCTAATATGGCCCATAACAAACTAAAAGATAATATGCAATAACATGGTCTGCATTACATAAGTTAACAACTATTCTTTGTTTAACTAAAAACTGGTCACAGCAGTTTTGTATGTGAATACAGAAAATTGCCATGTGGAATGAGTTAAGACTTGATTTAGATTAGATATCAAAATTTAGAGACATCCCATATTTCCCATTGTTAGGGAAGTTAATTTCTTGGTTGGCATTATACATTTTGGTAAAGATATATATATTTTTTTTTTACTTAAATTTTACTCGAAAATATTAATTTTCTATTTTTTTGGAGAAATCATATCATAATTTTACTAGTGAAACTTTCTTAGTATTCGTTCAAGTCTGTTGCCTTCATCAATTGTTATAAATTTTCACTTTGCATTAAAAAAATTTTTTTTTATAATGTAGATGTTGTTGAATTTACACAAAATGAGAAGGAGCTTATTGATATTCAAAAAAAGATTATGCCATGGAGAGTTTTACCTCCATCTGATGATCAAATACTACAATCAGAATTGATGAAGAAAAATGAAAACAAAACTTCACAACTCATTCTATGTGCTGTTCTTGTTGATAAAATCCCAAATCTTGGTGGCCTGTGTCGAACCGCTGAAATATTTGGTGTTTCTAATTTATTGCTGGCAAGTAATCGATTTATTAGTGACCCTGTTTTTAAGTCATTAAGTGTCTCCGCAGAGAAATGGTTAAACATTCAGCAAGTTTTACCTATTAAACTTGCTCAGTATCTTACGGATATGAAAGATGAGGGTTATGCACTCGTTGGTGTTGAACAAACTGCAAACAGTAAGATGATTGGCGATTATAAATTTGCGAAAAAATCCGTACTTGTTCTTGGTAATGAAAAAACAGGTATGTAAGTTTATTGCTTTTATACAGTCAAAACCCTTGGATGTTTCCAAAAAAGGTATTGAGAAGTTAAGCAAGTTAAGAAATTTTTAATAGCAAAGAATAGTTATAAATTATGAAGACATATTTTCTATTTTAAAAAGATGCCTACCAATTTCATTATTTGAAATTTCCATGAAATAAGTCTGACAAATCTTGGTCATTAAAATCAACTTATCGATATATTGTCTTTTTCAAATACTCTTTAGATGAGGTCTTTTTTTAACAATAAGTGAATGTTATTTTGTTATGAAATTCATATTTTTTTCAGATCATGTTTTAGGTGTTTTGAAGTATATACTTGGCTTGTCTTGCAATTAGATTGTTAAAAAACTGATCAGCCACAAAACTTTATGCAATAAGTGGTTAAAATTGAAAATCAAGGTTTTTGAAATAGTGAGAATACGTTTACACTCAACTGTGTTTGGGAGACTTTCATTGAGTATAGTTTTCTCATTAGAAATCTCAAAAAAAATTTTGAAAAAGGTTTTTTTCAAGAAATTTATGTATTTTTTTTTTTTTTAGTTTCATAATATGCAATAAAAAGATCTAAAAAATTAATGAAAAAGTCTCTAATTACTAAGTTTAATAATCAATTTTTTTTTCTAACTTGACGTCATCAGAACATCATTTTTTTTTTTTTTTTTCGTCTTGTCTCATGTTATCAAGGATCATCTATTTCCGGATATATCTGGATTTGCGGATATTTCAAAATCTATTTAACCTTTCCGGAAAACAATTTTTGGATTTTAATTGTAAAATATTATTTAGAAAGGTAAGTATGACAAATCTAAATTTCTTAAATTTCTAAACTTCAAAACTTTAAATTTTTATATTTGTGTTGATCTTTTAAGTATATTTTAAATATCTGGACTATAATATATTTGTAATATATCTGTACATTTGTTTTGTTTTAAATTTTTTGTTATTGAATAATTAGCTCTTGTCCGCAGGTTTAATTTTAAATTAGTAGGTTTCTTTTCACCATGCTGTAAGTTTCTTGCGAGTAGTCTTTCAAAAACGTCACCGTATAAAATAAATTTTGTTTTTCCTGCGTTTATAAAACAAAATGAGGAAAATATCACTCATTTAAAATTAATAAATAAAAATGCTTCTTTTCATTTGTTAGTTTATCTAGATTTAATTTTAAAACAGTTGACTAGATTTTTTTTATTTTTAACTGTTATTTACAAATATCAATTATTGTTGTTAATCAGCAGATTATTTATATTTGTGATTTAATTTTTTGTCGTAACCTTGGATACATGCACAGCAATAATTATGCATAATAATTATTTAATAGGCTTAAATGCCATTATTTCTTAATAAAATAACTTATAACATATTTCAGTATCAACAGATGAACCAGGAGCTAGCCAAGAATGAAATTTATGGTTGTAGTAACTAGCCACCCAAAACCGTCCAAAAATTCTGATCGATTTTTATAATAATTAAAAATAACAAATAAAAAGATAAAAATGTTAACACAATTAAAATTCGATTTTTGAAAATTTGAAAGTAGATCTTTTTTTCTGTTCATAACGAACAATAAATATAAATGACAAAAAAGAAGTAATATATAAATAAAGATATAGAATGTTTTCAATAACAGACAAAACTATGTTAACAAATAAATTAAAGAAATAATTTGTTTAATTTTTCTTAAATAAGTTGTGGATGATCAATAAACAAATTTGTGATCTTTTTTTAATCTTGGTTTCTACTGTTACATAACGTTACCTAGTTTTTAGCATGATTTTTTTATCTCATACTAACTGACAGTGGAAAAAACGTTCCTGTCACACGTTATCTTTATCAACAACAACAACATGACAGTATCTTTATCATTACAAAAAGAAGAAAGGCTAACAGAAAATGTTAAGGAGTATCCTGCATTATATGGCAATAAGGTGTAAGGGTACAAAGAGAAAGGCGTAGTGATTAATACGTAATCTTGACTTTATTGAAAATGGTAATGATATTTTGAATTTACTTTTGTTTATAAATATGCGTTTACACCTCAGGATTACCATAAACCTCAAGCCCCATATAAACTCCATAGGTACAGGCCCACCGCATTTTCTAACCCAAAACTCCTTCCATGCATTTATGTAATAAAACTGAGCAACAAAATCAGATCGCGAGGTAATTTCTCATTCCAATGGAAACCAATTCTGAAAAATATTGTCTCATGCTATCTGAGAACAATATCTAAATTTCACTGGTCAGGATACTGTTTGACAGAAAAAAAAAAATTGGAATTTTTTTTTTTACATTCTAGAAGCAACAACTTCCCTGGGTTTAGGGTCAATGTGACGATTTTTTTTTTTTGTCTTAATCAACACGCTCTTTTAACCAAATCATATCTTTTTAAACTTTCCTTTCGCAACATATTCCTTTTAGCATTTTTTCATCCATTTTTTTCACAATGCACATTTAGAAAAGTTTATAAAATGGATTTTATTATAATTCGTTGCCACAAGTGGTACGAATTGCGAGACGTCAGTCTAAATCCAACAAGACTGACAATCAACTTCAACCTTAGGCATGGCTGATGAGACCACAATGAGGTCGAAACAGGCTGTCCTATGCTAGGTTCGAAGCTGATACTCTCGCTAGGAGTTGAGCATACGTTGCGAGATCAATCTCAAATGATGTTTTATTTACACTTTATTATATGGTGTTTTTAAAAAAAAATATATGAGACATTTTTGTAGTCCGAAAACTATGCTAAAGTATACTTCAGTAAATTGTTTTTATATTTTGCTAGGCATACCCGTTGAATTAATACAGCTGTTGGATGACTGTGTAGAGATACCACAAGTTGGTATCATTCGTTCCCTAAATGTTCATATCAGTGGTGCCATTATGTTATGGGAATACTGCAAGCAGCACATACTTTAAAATGTTTTTTTAATAAATTTAATAGATTAAGTTTTGTTTTTATTTTTAGATATTTGTAATGATATTTATATAAGATAAATTTATATAATTAATAGTGGTAATAGCTATTTTCATATTACCAGGGGGTAAGTTAGAAATTTTATGTCATCTACCACTGATATCAGTTTTCAACCAAATTTAGGCATATATAAGATTTGTCTATCAAGGTTTCATTTTTAGCTACCATCTACAAAAAAACAAATAAAATCAATAAAATAGGTTATACCCTCAAACACATTTGTTTGTTTATTCAAGAAATATACATTTTCATTTCATTTGTTTACCTTAAATAAGGTTATAGTCATTTAGTTATGAAAATAATAAAACTTCAAAACATTATTGGTTCATAATATTTCAGTTAAAGTATATTTTATACATCAATGTAAAAATCCTGTTTTTTAAGTGAATTGAAATGCTTGACATTTGTTTATGTAAATTTTTCGGTGAAGGGTGTGTTAAGTACTTTTACAAGTGCAAATTCTGTGTGGTTTTGGAAGTTCAGTGTCTCAGGGTGTTTGGATGAATCACGAGTTGTAAGAATTTTTCGTACGTTGGGTGGTTGGCATATTTTTATGAGTGGTTTTTTATTTTCCATTAATTTTTTAGTTCTAGTTCTATGTTATTCTGTATTGAGTTTGTATACAGTTTTTTTTTTTCTTTTTTTTTTTTTATTGTAAAGAAGACCTAATCTACATGTGAAGACGAACATGTTTACATCTTGATTCATGTTTATATTAAATTTTTGTGTGTTCAGTCTCATAAAACTAGGGTTGGGTCTGTCGTTTCAAATAATTTTAATTCTACATACAGAAAATACGTTTAAACTAAATGAACTTAACACTCCAAATTTTGTTGAGAAGAAAGTTCTATATACATTTACAAATATTAATGCTTGTTAAAGTATATACTGCATTGAATTTAAAAAAACGTTAAACTGATCTTCTTCTGAAGATTTTCCTTATTTTAACTTCCTCTCATTCATTCTTACAATTTTTTTTATATATATATAAGAACCAGTCATCAATTTTTGCTGAATCTTGGCGTTCTTACTTTTTTTTGATTTATTCCTCAAATTTTTCTTATTTTCAAATGTGAAATGTCTTTATTAAACTATATAACTTCTTGCTCATATTTGAGGAGGCCAGCATGAAGCATTTTGAACCACTGACGTATGAATTCTATGATATTACAAAAATCGATTGTATTTTTTTTTTTTTTTTTTTTTTTTTTTTTTTAATCTATATGATCCATTTTACCAAAACTGAATTTTTTTGAAAAATAGGAATTTTTCTCTCTGTTAATATTAGATGGTTCTGAATAAATTTATTCCAGAATAATGAAAATCATATGTACAGCGTATCCAATGACTGGAATCAAATCCATTGCTATTCTTGGTTAAACTATCCATGATACAAGAGAACATTACATATAAAATTTAGAAAACTATATAAACCTGTTTGAAGGTAACCAAGATCGTTATTTGAATGAAAATGTAGATGTGGTTGTTGATATATCAGCCAATATTATCTGGTATAAAATATTTCAAGCATTTACTAAACTAAAGTAATACACAAAAAGAAAATGAAAAACTCCTGGATAACTACATTAGATCAGTTTACTTAATTTTTTGTAAGGACAATTTGTAGTACCTTAAGAAGAGTATTAGGTTATGTATAGAAAGAATGAATAGGGAATGTTGGACAACTGATTATCTAAGATGTTCTTGGATTAAAAAATATAGGATGCATAATGCATCTAAAAAAACTTATTTCAGAAGATCAGCTGTTAGTTTATAGAACTGGACAAGGGTGGAAGCAAATTTGTGCTTTCTTAAAAAAGATGTACCCTCAGTGGGCTATCTTCTTAAGATTTTTACAAAGTAAGAAAAGGTTCCTGTTATGTCAAGCTTTAGAGAAATTGAACCTTTCCAGAAAGCTACACGTGAAAAGAGGATTTATTACAAAGTTAATGCTTATCTTATTAATATTTCTAATAGTTTTGTTGCATTTTTATATCATTGATAGAAGTATCCACTATATACGCCTCTATGCTATACCTGATAATTATGCTTTAATACAAATTTTTCTTAGAATAATATAACAATAATGATAATATTTATGTATACTTTTGACACCTTCATTTTTTGTAACCATCCAGTGACTGTCTCATGAATTTAGTGCTGTTTGTCTTTCCGTGCTAGATCTCTATATGATTTTTTTATGAAGTTAAGGTTTTAAATAACGCGAACAAAGCCGGACTTCAAAAAAAAAAAAAAAAAAAACTCTTTAGTCTGAGTTTAGGGTAAGGTAAGCAAACAGTTAAGGGTTAAAATTAAACGAACTAACAAAATTTATTTTAGAATTATAATAACAATTATTATATAAATATATTTTTAAAATTAATTTTATTTCTTTATTTTATTTATATGTAGAGTAGGTCCAATCTTGCATTTCTTATTAATTGATAATATTAGTTCTGAGCATTATCTTTTTGCCATATTCTTATAAAAAATGTGTCAAGTTTTGAAGTTTTACATATAGATAATCTTTTGATCTATACATCGGCCTTTACCAAAAATCTTTGTTGAGAGGTCTGAATCCAATTTACCATTGAAAATGACAAAAATAAATGTTTTTTACTTCTCTAATAGTTACACTGGAGAGAAGTGCATTATATTATGAAGTTTTATTTGTAATAATGGCGATTAGTAAAAGACTGTTTTTTTGTACCTAAAATACACAAAATTAATTTTTTGAAGTTCTAATTAACTTATCTCTAAAATTGGTTATGCTTGGAAATGTTTTTTTATTTTTTTACTTTTGTAAATCAGCACAGGTTTCAACATAATTATTCCAGTCTGTGGTTCGATTATACTCTATTGATTACAGATTTTCACCATGAGTTTTAAAGACATACCTTTGTTTACTTGATTCTTATTTTATTGATGTTTAATGGTTTGTTTATCACATTTTAATTTTTTTGAAGCCATTAGTTCTGGAAAACAGCTAACATGTTTTGGAGAGCTTTTAAGAGAGATTTCAAACTATGTGTCCAATAATTGTTTTACAACTCATGTTCTAAAAGGTTAAGTGAAGCATTTGTTTATATTGATTTATTAATAGTAATGTTTGCTATTATTTAGTATAATGTTTAACTGAAGCTGTTATTCCTGCTTTTATCAAAGCAACCACTCCCCCATCACACCACAGAAGTATCAGTCAAAGGTTACCTTTAAGAGGCCAACGTATAGTGTCTACTGCTCATCGTCAGAGTATTACTTAGATACAATACATGGTTATTGGTATTAGTTTTTTGATGCTAAGTGGAGCAGTGGTGAGACTTCTTTAATGATAATTAAGTATTGGTTGTGTTTCAGTGTTTTCAGAATCATGAATAAGCAAGTAGTGCATGCATGTATACAAAAACTTATCTTGGTTCAAAATCACTGAAACTCAATAATTTCTATAAGTTCTAATCTTATACCATATTTATTTCACAGGTAAATCTTATCATGAAACATATGGTAAAGGTAATAGAAAATGCAGATAATATATATTAGTTACTCTAAAAAATTATGTAAAAAGCTCTCCGAAACCAATTCCAAAAATGTATAGTCTATTCCAACATGGCCAAAATATGCTTATAACTGAACCAGAAATTTTTACATGTTTAAAAAAATTATATTTATTTTTTATATTCTGAGATCTAAAGTTAGGCTTGAATTCATATGTGGCTGCAAAATTGCATTTTAACTACTTTTAACTTAAAATAAGCTTTGATTTATTTATTAAATTAGACAAAAATTTTCTCTAGCCAAAAAAATCCAGAATTACCTTGTTTTATTATTCTGAAATTTTATATTTCAAATATTCTAATCCAGGGAGGAGTTACTTGTAACAATAGAACGAGTTTATTTTATATTGTCACATGAATATTTATTCATTTATTTATTTATTTAATTTTTTTTTTTTTTTTTTGTAGTTGGTCTCAAAATTTTTATGTGATCTTTTGGAATTAAAACAAGTATTGAAATTTATGTCATGAGGATATTCTAATTAATGAAGCAAAGATGTTGGCGTTGTCTTGATTTTATGATAGCCTATGTAGTTAATCATGCACATCACTGCGTTGTTATTTGATAGGCTGATGTTTATTGGTTTCATCTTTAGGTATTACCCAAATTTAGAACTTCAAATGATGTCCTTAAAGTGGGATTTGAGTCTATATTAGAGGATGTTATCAAAATCTCAACCAATGTAATTTCAGAGACTTATACATGTGTGGCAGAACTTTTCAAATACATTGCTTTTGAGCCTAGCATTGTTAATGCTGAACCGTTTTCAGTGAAAACTAAAACCCGTATTACTAAAGATAAACCAGAACTATCCAAGTCTGATGCTTTTTCGAATAAAGTTACACAGATTGCAGGTGTTAATGTACCCTCAGTTGTATTTGTGTTAGAACTCCTTTCTAAAAATGTTCCCAGAGAAAGCGCAGAAAAAAGCTTTGAACCAGGTTCAACTAAATCAGAGCCTTTGATAGCAGAACCAGAAAAACAACCTTTAATACCAGTTTTTGCAGAACCACAAAAAGTATGTATTAGCTGTTATTAATTCAAGAGTAGTTACTGAGCAAACTAAAACTAAAGAAAAAATCTTTTTCCGTGTTAACACAGATGCACCAGTTATTGATGATTTAGATTCCAGGGCAGAAGAAACAAAAGAAATACTTATAAAAAACTGTTTTCTGCCAGAAAAAAAAAACTGCCATGAAAGAAGAAGTTTCTTTACAGATTGTTGTTCAATCAAAAGTAGTTAAAGAGTAAGAAAAGCACCACTTGAATAAAAACAGTGTCTATTGGTTGTTTATTAAACTATTACAAAACTAGTAAAAACACCAACTGAAAATGAGATCTCTCTACTGGTTGTTGATGAAATAAAATAATTTCTCTGAGTTTAACAAGGACGATTGCCTGTGTTGGAGTCAGTAAAAACATTTAACAGTCAGATCGTACTTTTTTTAGAATTAGAATTTAAAGATTTTTTCACTGAAAGAACATGATTTTTTTTAACCCTAATTTACCACCTCCCCAAAATAACCTAGAAATTTTTATGGGGTTTTTGCTGAAAGAGTTAATCAAAATTTTCAAAACAAAAAATTTTTTTT
The DNA here is from genome assembly GCA_035046665.1 of Euphysa ruthae. NCBI lineage: Eukaryota > Metazoa > Cnidaria > Hydrozoa > Anthoathecata > Corymorphidae > Euphysa > Euphysa ruthae. The sequence goes on from JAUZNK010002146.1 coordinate 10,106, forward strand.
TTTCATTCATTGAAATTTTTTCCTTTTGGTTTACTTTTTTCCTTCTTTTTTCCTTTTTCTTAGCAAAACCAGTCAAATTTTCAAAGTTACAGTCAAATTTTGTAAATTGCAAGTTTTGACAAAAAATTCTGATGTCAGCAAATTTTCTGGAATTTTGGATCTTTCAAGAAAACTATCTGAGACTAAATTTATTGACAACACAAACTTATTATTTATAACTTAATGTGTTATAAACAGGAAAAAGCTATTTACTTGTTTTAAGTAAAAAAAAATCTGCAACAAGTCAGATATATTAAATATTTCCAATTGTGTTGAAATATGCTGATGTCAGCAAAAATGATGTCATATTAGGTAACGCCGTTGTGATTTTTTAAAGGTTTATTTATGAGTTGTTCTATTTACCTACCAAAATTAAAGTTCATACACCTTACCAATCAAAAAAAAAAAAAGTAGGGGATAATTTTTTTTGAGATTAATGAAATTGTCTTTATTTCAAAAGTTTTTTTAATTTTTTTCTATTCAAAATTTTGTTTATGATAGATACATACAATTCCTGAGGTTCACAAAAATATCAAGTAGTTGATCTTTGATCATTATTTTGTCCTGAATTGTCTAATTGAAATAAATCCACCATTGAAGTTCTTTTTTGTTACATTATATTCTTACTCAGTTTTATTTTATTTTATAGATTTAACTACATTTTATTGTGTATTTCTATATTTTTCATAGGTTTTTGTTATTTAAAGTTTTGCTCTGTAAGAAAAACTTGGTATGCTTTAGTTTTGTTATTTATGGATTTAAATTATTTGTTTGCATTTCAATTGGTCTTTAGCGTGGCATTGTTTCAATTTCCAGTGACGAGATACTTGTCATGAAAATCTTCTTATTTTTAGTTAATATGTTTTGAAATATCATAACTCCTTTTCGAAATTGTGTTACTTATATCCTGCTGTCCCAGTTTGAGGCTGTGTTTCATTTCCAATATTTTAAAACCCTCTGTATCAATAGCTAATTATCAAGTTATCTGATAAAAGTTTTTATTTCCCTGTTGTTTTTATGATTGCTAAATCCCAAGCTCGCTCAATGCCCACACAGAATAAAGTCTTGTCATTAATAAATCTGAATCTGAAAAAAAAAAAATTCTGAGCTAGTTTAAAATGATATTTGTTTTGTTTGGTTCGACGCATCTAAAAACTTGTTGGCGTGTATTGTTAGTTATATATTAAATTGATACCAGTGGTCTAGAAAAATCCAGAATTTTTTTGTGCCAAATGGCGTATTTGTTATTGTATTTGTTATTGAAGTTAATACAATAAATTTCTGTTTGATAAAACGGAAGTGGTTATTACTTCTATATTAAGTTTTAAAAGTATTGTGTTTTTTTAATAACAATAGTAATGATTTGATCACTATATCTTTGAGAAGCATTTTCTTATTCTGGATATACTATGGATATACTATATTACAATTTCAGTCGTGGCTGGATTACTTTTGCTAATATATAAATTTTAAGAGAGATAAACTAT
>JAUZNK010002147.1:0-11631 GCA_035046665.1 Euphysa ruthae
ATAACATAAAACTCTACTAAAACATAACACGAAATGCATTTCCAGAACAATTCAGATTGTAAAATGAAAAAAAAACTAAATGAACCATGATTATATTTCAAAACTTTATTAAAGCAAATTAAAGGTAAAATTCTTCTTCAATTGGAAATAAACTTTTGGAAAAAGACTTTCCCAAAATATGAAATCAAAATATATAAATATCAGCCATTATAAAACTTGGATAATAAACTCTCAGTGAAATATGGATTTGATTATTCAAAATAAGAAAAAAAATTTTTAAAGATTTTTACGGTTTTTTAGGTATAATGACCCTGAAAAAAAAAATTTAACAGTCAACAGTCAACAAGCAAAGTTATCTTAAACAAATACTTTTCTAAGATTTCAAAAACAAAACTTATTTTCATAAGAGAAAACCTGAATTTTTTGAGAAGTGAACATAATAAGAGTCAATAGCATGGCCATCAAGCTTCACATAACAAAAAGTAATGAAAGTACTCTCTTTGAACCTATGGGTCATTCCACATGAAATCATCCAAAAAACTGAAAAGTGTCACCAAAAAATACAAATTTTGCTGATTTTTATATTTGTTTTTAAAGAGATAAACAACTAATGAAAATTTGAGGATCTAATTATTGACGGTTTAATAATTATTCGCATTTGAAAATTTGCTGACAAAATTTTGGACACATTGCGCCAGAAAAAACACTAATATATTCAGAATTATACGTGCTATAGAGATAAAAATTAGCAGTGCACCATTTTGAAGGGCAAAGAATTCAAAAATGACACTGTAAGTAAATGATTTAAAAAAAAAAAAAATTTTCAATTTTTTAAATTGCTTTAAAAAAAAAAAAATACCTGTAAATCTGGCTGAAGTCATTACTGTTAAAACTTGATGTATATTTCTACAAAGTTTCATTTATTGTCTCTGAAAGATTAGTGTTTTAGAGGTAATTGAAATGAAGAAATTCATCTCTTAAAAAATCAGCTTGAAAAAGTCAATATTTTCAGAAATATAGATGTCATTCATTTGAAATTTTGTTAAGTTACCATTTTCAAGGGCAAGGAATTTGAAAAATATTGCTTAAATGTTCATATACTAACACTAAGATGTCACGATTTTAATTATTAGAATATTTTTGTTTAGAAATATTTAATGCATAAAAATGCTATTAAACATTTACAGTGTAAAAATCTGAATTTGGTTTTGAAAAAGTCTATTGCTATTGACTACTCCACATTTGAAACTTGCTTTCAATATTTATTTTTCTTTAATTGAATATAGGCGTCCAGATGAAAAATATAAAATTATAAAACATAAAATTGATATATTGAGTAAAATCTCTTCAATAAAGTTCGTAAGTCGCATTAACAAAACATTAACAAAGCATGTACGAGGGATAGGAAATAACTAGATCAAAAAAGGTCATGTTTTCAAAAACAAGTGGCTGTACTTTTTTCTGGAGTGATTTTGTAATAAGCAGTGATATGCAATTTTTTGATTTTTGGTGGTTTGCTGGGCAAAAAACTGGTAGCACTTGGGAAAATGGGAAAAATATATATATATATATATTTTTTGAATATAATCATATTATATATCATTTATTTGCAAATTTAATGGAGATTCAGAAAAATAACATTTAAAAACATAAAAATGATCTTAGACACTTATAAACTTGGATTAAGAAAGGGTTAATATGTAGCAAAAAAAATTAATACAGACTCAGATATTTTTTTATATAAAGCTAAAGAGTCTACGGAATTAATATCAAAAACTGTAGGAACACGAAAACTTTAAACTTGCTTTATCAGGCAATAAATTTAATACAATAATAAATCTTTTTCGGGTTTTAAAAACCTTCAAAATATCAAACATTTTTAAGAACAAATTTTGAGTTTCTACTGTCGAAATTCTATTCTTCTTCTATGTTGCATTTTAATACTTGTTCTCTATTGGCTAATTGAAAATCTTCTGGTAATGGATAAGTCCACTGAATATTGCTATTGTTATTAACCCGATAGGCATGATTAATGGAAAGACCTATCGTATGTACCACTGGTAATCACCCACACTGGGGTCAAATTTGAGGGGGGGGATCACCATATATACAATTTTAGTCCCAAAATTTCCAACCCCGAGAGAAAATTTTTCAATTCATAAATAGGAGTGTTGGCTGAAAATTCTCATTACAAGTCTCAAGCCTAAATCATAAACCATTACCATTGGCGGTTTAACGTCCGTTTTTTATGCTAGCACATCAATGGCCGCATATCAAAATAAAATTAAAATGAATCTATATATTAATAAAAATATGAACATAGAAGTTATACCTTAGATTAAGAATAAAATTTAAAAGATTTTAATTTTTAGGTCAGGGACCAAATTAAATTTTTTCAAACAGGTGAACACAGATTTATAATAATGCTACGTTTTACAATTTTGTAACAAAATTTCTAATTTACTTATTTTAGCAATTTACAAAAATAAATTCTTTATCCAATTTTTGGGCCCAGGTTTCAAAGATATTTAGTGAAAAAAACAAAAAAATAAAAAAAACTAAACCGGCTTGAAAAATTAGCAGAATATCAGACTTTAAGTTTTATTAGGAATTTTTGGAAAAATTGATAGAAGGTTTTGAATGACAGACTCATGAATTTAGTGGAAAATTCAAAAAAAAAATTTGAGACCTAAATCAAACATATTTTGACATAATCTGACCCAGAAAAAAAATGTGATTCTTAAAAAAACCTAGAATTGCCAATTTTCAATTCTTATTATCAAAGAGACTTCTCAAAGAGTTCCAGAAAAGACATAAGACTGGTTATTGAGAAAAAAGCAAAAGCAAATAATTCTTAAATTTGAATTTAATTCCAATTATCTTTACAGTTTGATTTTTTAGATATATTGGTTTATATATTCTTGTTTTTTTGTTGGAAAATGTCATCACAAGCATCAAACTAATAAAAATATTACTTACATGTATTTATTTTCTGTTTATCAGAAACTTTCCCACCAGTTTCATGAGCTAAATTTAAGTAATTAATAATAAGAAAAGCTGAAAAATATTCTCTATTTTAAGAGCTCATTATAAGTAGATCTGAAGAAGAAATTGAAATGTTCACTATAAGTTTATCTAACAAAAAATCAAAACAGTCACTATATGACAAAGAAATTTAAACAGTCACTATAAGTTCTGATAAAGAAATTTAAATGGTCACTATAAGTAGATCTGAAGAAGAAATTTAAAAGACCACTAACAGCATATCTCACAAATAAATTTAAACACACAGTATAAGTAGTTCTGAAGAAATTTAAATGGTCACTATAAACGTTATAACTGAAATATACTTTACATGGTTATATTAATATATATGAAAAAGAGTTTTATATTATGATATGTACTTGTATTATCATCTACTTTCACGGCACATTAAATTTAAAATTGATGTTTATACTGCAGTTTTAACAAGCTAGCATGTGTAGCAGAAGAGTTTATTCATTTGATGAAATGTTGGAGCAAATTTTTTTTAACTGGATGCATTTCTTACAGTAAACCTAATTTGCTAGGACCACGCACTAGAATACTTGCAGCAAAAAGCTAACGACTAGCCAAGTGAGATCACTTGGCTAGTCAGCACCAGACACTAAACTGTATACCATGAATATTTATATCTATACTATTAGTATCAATGACACCAATCCAACATATATTTATATAGTTATCATCTATATATAATCTATATAGTTAATTTGATTAATTTCTATCCCATTCCAGCGATAGATCCATCGTGTTTTTATTGACTGTTTCTTGTTCAAAAATCGTGTTAAGCAAAATTGAGATTATTTAGTCTCCTATGGGTTGTGAAAATTGAGACCTGTATAGCTAATTAAAAACAACATACATTTTGAAAATGTCTTGAAACACATATAAATAAAACAACTGATATTATGAGAACTTTGAAAGCATTGTGCTCAATATGGTCATATACTTCTTGCCTCCAAAATATAACTATAAAATATCATTTTTGAAAATTGAAAAGGTAAAAACAAATATATTATATTCTCCCTACGCTTTGCTGTTGTTTGTTTATTTCTATTTTTTCTTGATGTCTTACTCCTTGTTTTGCTTTCATCAGTACTCATATCTAAAAACAATGAATTGGTGATAGATACGCATTTAAAACATTTATTTTGGTCGTCAGAATAACTTAGTCAAAATCGCTGGAGAGCAGAATGTTTCAGATATGTCCTAAAGCCAATCGAGCTACTTGGCGCAAATTTGACATTGACGTTGAGAAACGATTGAGGAAACAGGGGAAACGATCGAAGAAGCGGGGAAACGATCCAAGACACGGCAGGTATGAAATTAATTTTTTTTTTCTTATAAGATCAGTGTTAGCTGATTGTAACTTTTCGATTATTCGATTTCTTCAGTTTAACCGTAGCACAAATGGGTGCTTTAAATAGAGCCAATACCAGACCCGTGGCCCGTCTGGAAATATTGTCTATGACAATTTGTCGGTTTACCACGTTAGACAAAATACTTACTTAAACAAAATACTAGCCTTCATTAAAGTTTGATTAGTTAGAGATATAAGAAATTTTCATGTGTTTATGTCAATGTCAGACTTGTGCCAAGTAGCTCGATTGGCTTTGTTAGGGCATATGAAACATTCTGCTCACCAGATTTTCACTGAGACATGACTGTAAATAGTCCTTCTGGTCAGACCTACGTGACGTTAAATACTGAGTGTTCGCTTTACGGAAACAGTAAAAATAAAAAGATTTATTTGAGGACTATGTCAGTCTTTTCATATGTCAGCCTCCTAGGATAAATAAATCTTTTCTCTCTTCATGGATAATATTACAATATTTGAGTTAGGGATTGGAAAAAATTGTTTAAGCTATTTGGTCTGAAAACTCTACTGTAACAGGTTTGGTATGAGGGAGGATGATGTCAATGAATATGTTTTCAATGTCATTTTTAGGTGACATATCATTGAAACTTAGTTCGTCTCTGATCTAACCAACAATTCCTCCACCAAATCTATTTCTGTCTTTCCTTAATATTTGTTAATTACAAATTTCAATTTCACTGCCATTAAATAGCTATCATCAATGACTGATGGTTTTTTGTCAATTGCAATCCTCATATAGTTTCCAATTTTTGATTATAAGTCCCTTTTGCCTAAAAGGAAGACACAGTTACTGGTGTTCTTGAAAAAAGTTGTTTTGTATTGTATTGCACATTGCCTGAATTAGCGTAAGTACTAAAAGGTGAGAAACGGAGAAACGGTCGAGGAAACAGGGGAAACGATCGAAGAAGCGGGGAAACGATCGAAGAAACGAGGGAAACTGTCGAAAAAATGGGGGAAACTATCGAGGAAATGGGGGAAACGATATTGTAAAAGAAACTCAATAGTAATAGTATATATTTAAGCCACAAAAAGTCTCGTCTGATGACGGTAGTATACATAGTAAATTATGGTTAAGCAAAACCGCATTGTTATTTCTTTTGGATTTCTTTTATCTTCTAAACCATATTAGTATGTAGTACTTCAAAAAATATTCAAAAAAGTCAGCGGTTTTTTTTTTGGACAAAATTTACCGTGCCTGTACCTTCCATGCTCAGATATTTTTAGACAGGTGTTAAAGACAAAGCAAGATAACAGTGTTAGGTGTTCCATCCATTCCCCTATTGTGACATGGTTTACCTCCTTTGCTGGAAAGGGGAAATCAAAACCTTTCAAGGTTGTAACCAAATTATGCCAGTAATTTTAATTCATTGGTAAACCTTCGACAATCAGAAAGAGTCTGAAATTATAAAAAAATTCTTTGTTCCATGTACAGAGGGGCCAGGAATTATTTAAACAAAATTCGATACAGAACATACAGCTTTTTGTGTTGAAAGCGGTCCAATTCCTTTTCCTTAATTTGACAAAACATTGTTAAAAATATATACGTTAACTGCCCGATCCCGGATCGTGCCTTTTAAGCTCGTTAATTATTATTGAGAGTAAAAATTTATTTGTTCTCTACCACCTTAAGGTTGTACAGATTCTTATATTTTTTGCTGTTTAATGTTGTGATGCGACTGTAAGTGACAATGTACAGTGGGTTCATGTTTGGATGTCGAGCCAGAAAGCAAGCAATCATCTATTTGCTTACTTTCTGGCTGAAGTCAATGGTTCAGACGGTTCGGATGATTAGGACGACTTTCTGTTTTTTAAAAGACTCAAAATATTTTGGGGAACCGTCATGAAATACAAATATGCGTACTGACTACCTTCAGGTGATAAAAATTGTCGGGGACTTATTTTTTCGAGCTTGGTCATAATTCGCAAACTGAACTAACTAGTGTATAATAAGTCCACGAAAAAAGATATAATATCTTCGTTGTTATTGTTGCTATTCTCGTTCAGGTCTTTTCGATTTTTCATCAAAATAATACCTGCGAAATAAATATTTTCCTAAGGAAAATGGATACCCTCAAATAAGTAAACTAGTACTCTTGCTAAAGTATATTTAAACACCTTTCGTCGCTTTGGTTTTAAATTAATGTAATAACAGAATTTTCAAAATAGCAGTCATTGGCTAGCGTTCAAGAAGTATCTTCCGACAGAACGAGAGTTTCCTTATCGAAAAATCTGAATTTCAAACAGGAAAAAGATAGCTAGAAAAAGCAGGGCTTGCTTGTTTTTGGGAAAATTTATGACCAAAAAAGATTAGACGCAAAAATAAACACAATATTACTACATAATTAAATATTAGATACCAGTTGTGTTTCTTAAAAGAAAATGACACAAAAGGCAACGAGACATGAGTCTCTCATTAAAAACCTTAAATAAAAAACTGAATGTGACTATGTCACTAGCTGTTGGCAGACTAATTGTGTACCTCCAATATCTTATTAACACAACTATTTTCTTTTTTTTTAAGCTAGAAATAATAACAATAATACTAATCTTTTTTTATAGACTATAACAAAATAATAAAGATTCTAAAAAATTATCTAAGAAATTAGCAAAGACCTACAATCATGGACAAAATATTATGACACTTATACGCAATTAGGACACTTTGATAAATGAAAAAATTACCACAAGCAATTAAAAATACGGATACATCGCCCTTGGTACACTCAACTTGTCTAACTTTTGGTTAATAGACTTATATTTATATAATTTTTTTTCTTTGCTAGAGTTACGAGATTAAAGAGACAAGTTCGTACTAATTTGGGATTGCCATAATTTTTGCGATTTTCGTCTACAAAATCATTTTTACACCATGCGTCAAATGTGACTTTGTGCTAAAATTTGATAAAAGTCTAATATATTATGTCCAAGATTGTAGACTGTAAAAAAATAATTCCTCTTGTGTGGTTTTCTCGGCTTTATCAAGTTTGCAACCCTTTTTAACCAACTTGTGAGCATTAGTTGCACTTAAAGTTCTTATGTCCTTTTGGGGATTTCCACTGAACGGAAAGTAAATTCCAAGTCAAACTCTCTCAAGCAATTTAGCAAATTTAGGAAATGCAAGCACACATTTCCTTGACCGTTTTGTTGGCTTCCATTAGCGTCGGTGAACTGCCTAATACCAGTGGATTTAACAAGTACTTTATCATTGCCACTGTAGTTAAAATTGCGCACCTTTTAACTATTTTTGGGAAATTTCATCCATCATCACATGTGACACGCAAGAAAGGTCTTACAAAGCCTGTGTCAAGATTCATTTCATCAAACTCACGATCAGAGTCGTCTTTAACCTCCCAAACGTCTTTCCAAGCACCTTCAACATCTAGTTTTGCAAGTTTCAATTTCAATATAGATCAATCCAGACGTCTTTCAACAAAATAACTACAGTTCTTCCAGGCTCTCTCTTCGCTAGGCTTGAGCTATTTTACGACCTGCTTCAGCCGATTTGGTGTAGGATTAAAGGACATAAATGCTTCGATATGCTGTTGTTGACGTTCACTGCTCTATTTCTGCCCTTTAAACGGGTTAATGTAGAAGTGGACATAGCCAGGAGTCAATTTATACTTGCTATGATTGCGTATGGCAAGAAAAATTCCGTTAAAATAATTTTCAATACACCATATTTCCAAAACATTTAAAACAGTAATGAGGTTTCACTGATCTTCTTTTTATGTAACTTATGCTGTAGCTCTAGGCTATTATTATAGGGTCGAGCATTTATGTTCAATTCTTCTCTTGCCAAAATAACTAAACAGTCGATAAACAGCTGCATATGGTTGTTGTTAAAATACTAATAAAATCCCGGTGCAATATCGTCCCACGTGATCTGAAGCTTTGTTCTGAGGTCTGCCTCATCTTCGGCATGAGCAAATCCCTGCTACTGTATACTTTCACACTCATAGATATCCGACATTATTCGAATTGCATTTCGTTTTGATACTTTCAGGTTTCTGAGCTTTTCTCTATCTGCGGACTGTATATGTTTGTACACCACAAGCTTTTTTTTTGAAAAAATACATCTCTAATACCAGCTGCAGTCGCTTTGTCCAAATCATGTCCAACCTTTTTAACTTTCAACATGTCTGGAGCAACTCTGACCAAATCCAAACTGATTTTGAATTCTATCAACCAATGATGTGTTTTTATATGAGGTATTTGCAAGCCAAAGTCCATTTACTAAATTAAAGGTAGTGTCTACCCTGAGAACGGAGTCACTATAAACGCAGAGCTTAACGATGTCCTTTAGAATATAATCTGAATAGTTAAGGAATATCTAACCTTATAAATAGTCACACTCGCTCTAAAGACACCGTTTCTGACTGATTTTATTGTTTCTTCCCATCCACCGTGATGTTCTTTATTTTCTTTTATCTCTTTTTCTTTCTCGTGCTTTTGTTTGAAGCTTCGATTTTAAACAAGTTTTGGATCCACTATACATGAGGGGACCAGGTTCACATTATCATTGTTCACTGCATTGTATACCTCATCTGGTCTCATTCCGCTGTCAAGATAGTTGTCCACTAAACAAATAGTCTGTGTGTCTTTTCATTGATATGAACCTAAATTATAATATATTTCATAAAATACTGATTCTGGATTGCCCAAGCTATAAATTATATACTCAAATGCAGATTAGTGCACGGGGAAAGAGTGTCGATCATCATGAGTTACACAGTTACACCTTCTCCTTTTATATTTTTTGGTAACCTAGGAGCGTAGCTTTTTGTAAAAAAAGTCAGTTTTATCTAAAACACAATCTTCAATGCTTTTAAAAGTTGGCTTGACGTGTTTTTAAAATCTATGTTTGCAATAATTACTTCACCCCAACCAATGTATTCTTAACTGGGCGTCCACCCATGACTATTCTACCTCCCGCAAAGATCAATTAGGCAGATGAGAGTATGTACTTTATGATGGCCCTTATTAGGTCTCTAAAAATGGTTTTTACAAAATTAAAATAAATGTACCCTCTCAAATTGACAAAACAATCACAAAAGTTTTGTTTGAAATTATTTGAAAGTAACAAAATTTAACTTGAATATTAGTCGTGTATTTTTATAAATTCTGTAAGTACTAAAAGATGATATGATATGTAACATGCAAACCGGTGTAAATGGTTAATGATATATTCTATAAGGGGTTAAAATGCAAAGAATGGTTAAAATCTCTTTAATTTAACACATCAGCATCATAACTAAGTCAAAATTGCACAAAATTTAATAAATATGTTTAATGCATGCCCACAAATGGTTTCTTGGCATTACCATAACGACTTTGGACCAACGTATCTTGTAATTCAGGTAATTTGTTCCATCAACGTAAAACATAAAATTATTCGATTGGAGCAGGGCCGCTAAGCCTCTGCACCCCAGCAATAATGTGTGTAAAGTCATTTTCCTTATTATACCTGTAAAGTCTCTTCAAATAGTACACATTATTGATGTTCATACATTTCTGTTGGAAACTGTGTTCAGCTTTAAAATATGATAAAAAAGAAGGATTACTAGTAAATGTTAACTGAAGGTCTTGGTAAAAGGTAAATGAAGGTAAATGTAAACTAAACTTTTTCCTTCAAAACACCGTTAAAACATGTCAATGGAAAAACACGGACGATATTACCAACTGGTAGTTGAATATCACAAACAAAACTTTCAAGACCTTCACAACACTCGATATTAAAGACTTTTATCCCTCAATTTCACAAGTAACGCCTTAAAATTTGCGGTAAAATTTATCAACACATGAAAGAAAAATTATATTACATTCCCATAAGTCATTATTGTTTAGAAAAGATGCAACATGGATCAAGAAAACAGATGGCTTATTTGATGTAACAATGAGCGCTTATGACGGCGCAGAATTATGTAATTTTGTAGGATATTTTGTTTTTAAACAACTAGAACAAGTTATCCCACTAAAAAATATTGGGTTATATCGGGGCGATGAACTTACCATATTAGAAAACTCGAGTGGACCAAAATCTGTAAAAAATTAAAAAACGTATTCAAAAAATATTCAAAAAAAATGCCTTAAAAGTCAAAATCCAATGCAATATTAAAATAATTTTCTTGATATAAAACTAAATCTCAATAATGGAACTTTTAAACCCTTCATTAAAACTTCATTAAACCAGAAAATTTACTAACCTATGTTCATATTAAATCAAATCACCCACCTAATATATGATAAGATATTCCAAAATCCATTGAAAAGCGCCTCTCGAAGCTTTTATCAAACTAAGAAGTTTTAAAAAAAATTAAATCACAATTTGAAGAAGCGCTAAAAAGAAGTGGGCATAATTCCCAACTTAAATTTGTTCACCCCAAAAAATCATCAAAAAGGAATCGACCACGAAAAATCATTTGGTTTAATCCCCCTTATAGCAAAACAGTATCAACAAATATAGCTAAAATATTCCTAGATCTTATTGACAAAAATTTCCCGCCCAACCATAGTTTCAGAAAAATTTTCAATAAAAACAACGTAAAAATAAGCTGCAGTTGTATGCCAAATGTAAAAAAGATTATAAGTTCACATAACTAGCAAATACTAAGCTCCAAAATACAAGGAACCGACTGCATGTGCAATTTCATTAATAATCAAAATTTTCCTCTGAATAAAAATTGTCACGCAAAGAATATTATTTGTTAGGCTACTATATCTTCTGTAAAAAGTATACTTCGGAATTTCCGTCACGCCATTTAAATTAAGATGCGCCAACCATAAAAAATCATATGCATCCAAAAAATATAAAAGCTTTACAGAGTTTTCCAAAGAATTTTGGAGCATTAAACAAACTAGCAACATTCCTGTAATAAAATGGAATATAATCAAACATTGCAGCCCATATTCCCCGTTGACCAGAAAATGCTTACTTTGTTTGTCCGAAAAATTTCAATCCTCATTTACAAAGGAGACAATCTACTCAACTATAAAAACAAACTGATAAGCACATGCGGGTATAAACAATGATTGACGTCGGGCTAAATCCACTACGTTGCACATTTCGATGACTTTGTAATTTATATACATTTTTTAACGACTTATATATTTTTTAACGACTTTAAAATTTTGAATTTGTAAATCGTTTCACTGAAGATTGGCTAAGATGCCTTGAAACTCTAAGTATGAAACAAAAATTTATTTAATTATTA
>JAUZNK010002148.1:0-11631 GCA_035046665.1 Euphysa ruthae
ATTTCAGCCAGAGATGATTAACCCAGCTTCTGCAATATTGGCCGGTGTAAAGTCAATTTTTTCTGCTTTTTGGTGGTCTTTCACGGTTATCATAGCAACCGGTTATTTTTTTCAAAAAATTATAGAATTTTTATTATTTTTTTATTATACGTTACTGATCTGACAATCTTTTGTTTCCCAAAAATGAAAAATAAAAATAGAGAGGGTTTCCTCCTTAAATACATTATAGTTTGTGATTGATTTTGTTTCATTAGAAAGCCTGTTCCATATAAAGGGACCTTTTCATGACAGACAATTTTTTCCCATGGTAGATCTTCTCAAGGGTTTATCTAGCCTTAGATGGCTGTTGCTTAGCCGGATTTTTCTATCAAACGGATTTTAAGTGATTAGTTGAGGCCTAAATACCAGGCAGAACATGCATAGTCAAAATGAGGTTGAAACAGAGTATTGCATAGGGCTTTAAGGCTGGTGTTAAGAAAGATTGTTTTCTATATAAAAATATAAGTTTGGAATTAATTTTATTTAAAACATAGTGACCCATTGTCTTTCCACTCAGGGTTTGATCTAATAAGCATCCTAGGTATTTCACTGAGGTATGTTGTTTGATGGATATGCCTCTATAAATTTATATTCGAGGGATCTGCTTTTTTAGCTTTCAGTTTAGAAGAAAAAAGGATACACTTGGTTTTTTCTTCTCCAAAGTGCACACTTAGATTGTTATCGACAAACCACTCACAAAGGTTGGAAAAATTTCTGTTTAGAATTTTTTTCTATATTTTTTACATTCTTATGTTGGAAAATAAAGCAAGAGTCATCTGTGTAAAGAAGTAATTCACAGTATAGTGCTTGTGTAATGCCGTTCACATAAAACAAAAACAGAAGAGGTCCTAAAATTGATCCTTAAAGAACACGACATTTCACTAATGCTTCATCAGAAAGTTCTTTATCAACTTTCACACTAAATTTTCTATTTGAGAGATAAGACTTGAACCAGAAAACTACATTCTTCGAAAAATGCATGGATTTCAGTTTTTCAAGCAAAATATTGAAACTTATTATATCAAAGGCCTTTTGGAGAACTATAAGGATAATTCCAGTGTGACATCCCTTTTCAAAACCTTTTGGTAATTCTATCATGAAGATATGACAAACATGTGTCTGTCGCAAAACCCTTTCGAAATCCAGATTGAAATTTATATGTTTTCTTTTTCAACGAATTCTCTAGTGTGACCTTCAATTACTTTTTCAAAAAACTTGGATGCAATTAATAATAACGATAGTTTTTTGGTTCTGTCTTGCTCGCTTTTTTGAATAACGGAACAATTTTAGCTAGTTTACAATCATCTGGAAAAGTAGTAGTCCTGATAGAAAGATTTATTATTTGTGTGTGTGGTCTCAAAGTAGAAGCACATCCATCCCTAAAGAACTTAGATAATATTTCATCAAAACTTGGTGATTACCTTCATTAATCAGTAAATTACCTTTATTACAAATTATTTACACCATTATTTAAATTACCATCTACAGAATCACTCTTCAGTTTCTTTTTGCAAAACCCTCTTCGTTTCTTTTTGTATCCTGTGCTCACTTTTACTCTATCATAGGTACCCATTTTTAAGAACTTGTTTTTAAAAAGTGCTGGGAATTACAGTTGATTATAGCATGCTTGTTACCATATTTAAAACGATAATGACATCATTTTGACTAGTTTAGACAGCTACTTACGTAATGTACTATCTTTGTGGAATAAATTGTCAAATATGAGCCAACATAGCCTGTTTTATAGGCCGAAAACTCGTTGCAAAGAGCGTTACTAAGGTGAATATATGTTAAACTGATGAATTTTAAAGGCTATTTTGAGGAATTTTGTGTGGATTTATAACTTCCAAAATGTTTTGACACGATTCTAAATATCCTAAAGTAGATAAAAAAAAAAAAATATATATATATTTTTTGAAGTTATTTTCTCGACTGGCTTTCCCCCATAAATGTTAAAAAACTTTGATTATGCTAAAACTGTTCGAAAAAAATCGAAAAATGCTTTTCTGTATCATGTTTTTAATAAAGGATCTCCCAACTTGATTTCAATATACTTCGCAAAATTGTTGTAAAAATAGCAATCCAGAAATTTCGTCCTTCAAAATCTTCGTTCAGCATATTTCTTCTAAATATTTTACACCAAAATTAATTATGGAAAAATTATATACTTTGCCAAGAAGTTTAACAGAAAAATATTTTCTTATTTCTTCTGTCTTTGAATAAACAAAATAAAATAACGACATAACCAAATTACATCAAAGTTAAGTTATTTTTATGTTCTTGATGTCTGATTTTAAAAGTTAATTAATGAAATCTACCGAAAATTGCAGTTTTTGAAATTTTCAAATTAAGCAAGTTATCAGAATGCATCAAATAATATTTTTTCATAGTTAAACACGGAAAGAAATATTTTCAATTTTTATATAGGAATGTAGATATCCTAATTACCATCCTAAATATTTTTAAGAGTATATGTATATTTTAATTAGTTGAGAGACACAATCCTTACGTTAGATTGGTCGCTGTTTTTTCTTCAAATTTTAGGCATACACTTTTTAACACGGTTTTCTGGTAAATCCTTTATTTTGACAGCAAAAAAGCAAGTGTAGTAAGCTTTGTAACTGGAGTTCATATGGCAACAACGCGAAAAACTCTATAGTAAGGAAGGTTTTTTTTTCTGACTCCACAGATTTTTGAGCCAAAATTGTGTCCTAAATTCGGGCCAAAATTCGTGCATATTTTGTCTCCCATTCCCATTTATAATATTTGAGCAGTAAAGAATAATTCAATCGAAACAATAAAACATCATCAGTTTAGGTCTCTCTGTCGTGGGTAATAATATTTTGTGTCTGTTGTTGTGTTTTGTACGCAAATAGTATCTATGGAAGAGTGTTTTATAATGACTCCTGGATATTAAAAAACAAGTTTTAACTCATTTCAAAGAAATAATATTATAAAGAAAGAAGAACAACCAACAATAACTTTGGTATTTAATATTAGAAAACGGTAAGGTTTTTAATACTTTCGAACTATAATAAAGCATACAAGTATTGCTATCTATAATTAGTATAGGTTATAATTATTTATATTTATAAAAAAGGTAAAGCTTTTAGCCATGTTGAAAAATCATTGAATAGCTGGCACGGTAAACCATTAGTTTCTTTGCTTTCGTTCTAATATGTCATTGAGGAATTTTTGTTTTTAACTCAGCTATATTTGTTAACATCTTGGATTACAAAGTAAAAATATATGTTTGAAATGTATAGCTAGCTAAAACTAGTAGTCCGTTTTTTTTTCTTTCGTATTTTACTTTTATATTTCATATGGATGGTCAGCAGATTTCCATAAAATTTAAGATGAAGATAATAACTTAATAGCTGGTCATATAAAAAGGTACACAAACTAACATACTAACTGCACTCGAAACAATAAACAAAATGTATCTTTTTGCGCTTTCGCCTTAACAACATTTGATGAAAAAACAATTGCGCAGTTAAAAAAAACTCTAGGTATATGTTCCAGAGAGATACGATTTAGCTGAATTTTTAACTACTTGTGATAAATACATGGTGGACAATATCTAATTCCAAAGAACGCTTTTCGCATAATATTCTCGGAAATGCTGTTGTTGCTTTTACAACAGCAAATTGATTGAGAAGCATTTGTCTTCACGCCTAACTGTATAAAAACTGAAAAACTGAACCACCTTAAAATATTTTAAACGACGTAGTGTCATGCTTGAGATCTAATATCTACTGAGTAGGGTGCATCATAAACTCTTACCCAAGGCTGCTAAATATATTTATGATTCAAATTTCATATTTTATAAAAAAATAATAGAAATCATATTTTACTCTAACATAAGATTTGTTGTAACCAAGGAAAAAGAATCCCTAAGATAACCAAAGATATGCTCACTACAAAAATCACAATAATTTCTGACATAGTATGGATAATTTGATGAATGCAGAATATAAATATTGTCATCTTTCACTGATGGTCATCATTGATGACAAGTCAAGACTTCTGTTGAAGATGTTATCAATAATGTTCATGATCTAATATGAAATTGTTTCTATGTATTACAAAAAAGGCAGCAGCAGATTTGGTTTCAGGTGTTTACGATACTAGGATGCAAACTTTTGTATTTATGCATAACATAATATATTATATGGAATTATGATAATTCTCATAGTACATGTAGTGGTAACAAACAAGATTCCCATCCCATTCTTGTGCCTGGGTTCGATTCCTCGTTAGCGCATAGTTTTTGTTTTACTTTGAGCATTATATTTTCTAATTGTTAGTGCAATTTAGTAATTTTTAACTTCGCTTTCGCAAACCTTTATTTAGTGATTTCAGCTGGAGCTCATTAACGCGAAAAATTCTCTGTAGTAAGGAAGGTTTTTTTTTTTTTGCTGACTTCGCAGCAAATTCGTGCCCATTTTTGAGCCGAAAGTTGAGGCGAAATTCGTGGTAACGTAAGAAATCATGTTGTTTGTTGAATTCTGTTGCAGTTTACTATTTTTAACTTCGGCTTTCCGTGATTTGCAAACCTTAATATATTGATGAAAAGTATGTAAAAAAAAAACATGGTTTGAAATTTACCGCTTAATAAAGTGTTTTGTTTTGTTTACATATGTCCAAGGCAAAAAGCCCTAATATCAACCTCAAAAATATATGTATAATAATAGTGTTGGGAGGTAAGAGAAATGTCGTATTGAAATATCGAAAGCTTTTGTTTTTTTTTAAATCAGTCATAGAAAGCTAAAACAAGAGATAAATATAAAGCAGGTCTTACACAAACTGAGAAAAATACTGGTTGACATTAGACAAAAAGGATCGGAGATCTTAACCAGAAGGAAAGCAGTTGGAGGGCAGAGAGTTCCGCAAGCGAGCAGTAAGTGGGAAAAAACTTTGATGAATAGATGTTTTTGTGAAATCCGTTAAAAGGTGAGTAGCAGTTGAAAATTTTGTTTTCTTTGAAACAGTTCTAAGTGAAGGCGCCAATTCTTTTAAGTCATCAGAACACTTTCCTTACAAATAGCTGTAGAACAGTGAGAATGAGACTACATTTCTGCAAAAGTGATTGAAGATTCGAACCGAGATCAAGACCAGCAAGGTTGAGCATACGTATTTGAAATCGGTCAAGATGATGCAGACATACAGTAAAGACTTCCTCCCAAATATGGCAGCAATATTCAATACATGGTCGAATTGTAGCCTTATAAAGTATATTCTCGGGTGGAAGAAAATGCTTCACTTGGAATAGAGATGCAACCTTCATGGCAGGAAATTTTGCAATGAATTCAATGTAAGAATTCCAAACAGAACAGCAGTTACGAGGATCACGTCGCTCTCCAGAGTTTTTGGATACTAGGCCATCAAACACCAATTTCCAACAAGAGGGAAAGCAGATGTCTTGCAGGTGTTAGGATTAGATGAAAGGAACAGATCAAGTAGAGAAGGTTCCTAATTGTCACAGGAAGACCGGTGGGAGAATTGATTAGTTCAGTTAATGATTGGGATATTGCGAAGTTGTGTGTCCCTACCAGAAAGGCTAGAGAAAGGTAGCCAGTCAGTGTGATGGACATCCCCAAAGATAGATATTAGAAGAAGGGTAGGTAAATCATGAGAGCCTTGTCAATATTTTTTTCAGAAATAAAGTTGATTACACTGCAGGACTTTGTAGAAGGAGAACGGTATAAGAAGAAAAGATAACTGGTCGACCGTAGAGAGATAGACGTAAAGAAATGTAAGATTCATCGCGTAAGCTGTTCTGGCCTCAGAGAAGCAACCTATTGCAGATGCATGATCTCTCTCCAAGCGCAACTTGGCACTACAACTGTAAAATCATTTAACAACTGTTTATTGAGCAGCCTCTCTAAGTTGCTAGCAAAGAGTGCGGTTTCCTATCTTCCAGTCAGAAATATAGCAATCAGGAAACTAGCATTTCGTTACCCTCAACAGAGACAACTACCAAGCACTAAACCGATACGAGCATCCTATACTCAGCCGACAAACAAAGACAGTAAGAAGATCAATATTCATCGCCCTAGAACAGATATGAAAATACAGACAGCACTGCATCTTCATCAAGAGGCAAGGAAGGGGTTCAAGATCGGACGGTATACTCTACCTACCAAATTATTGGTTTGTCTGCCAACCGATCGATGTTTTTATTAACAAACAAAATCTAGGAAAATTGCTACTCAAGGCTGAAGTGGTGGAAATTCAATCTCAATTGGCCAGTAAAAGTTTTATTTTTTTATTATTATTAATAAAAAAATAATAAAATTACATCACCTTAGAATTTTCGGTCCAAAAATTACTAAAGTTTTTCAAAAACCTAAAATTTTAACTTTTCTACATTTGTGAGCTCATAAAAACTAACCGGTTGCTTAGAAAAGATGTTAATGACGTTGACGGTTGCTGAATAAAGAAGTTAGTGATGCAATGACGCGCAAACACAAGTGAATTCATATAATAAAAAAAAAGAAAAAAAAAAAAAAGAAAAAAAAAGTTATATAATAATAGTTGTATTTCATTTCCATTTTATTATTTTTTCAAAGTATTAACATAAAAAATATATGGCATTCTACTTGTTTTCAGCATTTAAAAATCTGTTTATAACAAACCGCATTAGATCTTTTATTCAAAAACCATTCATTTTTATGACCTAAAAAGCCTTGTTTATTCGCTCCGTTAACTTCAATAGGACTGAAGCAACTTAATCATACGGTGAACCCCATCATCTCTATGACTTGTATCGTATTTGAGGCTAAAACACCAATCAATGATTTAATGTTACTTCGAAATGTTGCCAGGTTTTGAGTAAATCTAAACAAAAAAAAATCAACCTACACACACGCTTGGTGTTTACAAAAATTATAAAATCAAAAACGTCATGCAATTATCGTGCGTTAATTTAAAGAATATTTATGAAAAAAAGAGTAAAACTTAGGCATGACATTCAACGGCAAAAAATTAGGAAGTTTTTATCATTATTTATCAAATAAACCTAAAATCTTTCTTGAAATAACTCACAGAGGTTTACTGAAAGGTAAATAATTAATAAAATAGGTTTGGTTTATTTAAATAAAACGCAAAAGAGAAATTTCAAAAAAAAAAAAAAAAAAAAAAAAAAAAAAACAACTTTTGCCCAAAAATATAATGGAACTACAGAATACTTTCTACAGCTATTAAATCATGAATTTCATTGAAACGACATTCCTTTCTTTTCTCAATATGAGATAAAACTTTTTGCCAGATTCCTTAAGTCACCAGAGCGTTGAAAAACCATGAAATCTTTCTTTTTTCCAGCTTGCAAGTGAGGTTGGTTGATTGGCCAGGTTGATTGAATGGAATCTTTACTTTGCTGACCAATAATAATTGTCTATAATTTGTTTTTACTTGTAATTTCTGAATTTCTTCAAGAATGTTTTTTATTTCTACTTTTCTATCTGGAATCACTTGGCTGTTTCTTAGGATTAGTGTAATGTCTGCAGGTCGCTGAGATTTTCACAAATTTTTGTGTATCTTTTTACTGTGTAGAACGGTTTCCTTTAATGTATATTATCAAACACCCTTCTCAGGGACAAGATTATTTTAGTCCAAATTTCTTAAGAGAAAAAACTTGTTTCGTATTGAATCCTCGCTCAACACATGGCTGTCTATATAAAAGACAACATGTAATCTTAAAAATTTTCCAAAAAAAAAAAAAAAAAAAAAAAAATTATATTTCAGAGACAGAATTTACTTGTAGAAAAAATCTAATAAATTTAATTCTTTACTTGAAGGAATCTTTTCTTTTTTATTGTAAAACATTGGTTAGTCGATTTGCGAATTCCGCTTTTTCAGCACTCATTCGCTTCTTTCTTAGAAATGCAGAAGACTGGTTCTACGGTCATCTTACGTAAATCTTAACATAAATCTTTTTCTCATTTTGGTATTTGGACAAAAATAGAGGTTCGTTAAAACAGCGTACTGAGTAAGTAGGTACTTCAATAGAGCCTTTTGAACCATATTGAAAATAGGAAAAATCTATCTTAATATGCTGTAAATTGCTTTTAATTCTTTACCAATGTATCTTCGCTATTTCTCCAGCCTTAAGGCTAACATGGGTACTTTACCCCACTAGCAATAGATTTAATAAATATTCGAGGCAAAGTGAAAACTCTTCCACCGCCAGCATTTTTTTTTTTTTTTTTGTTTCATAAAAACGAGTTATAACTTTTGAAAATCAGGTGGAAATCAGACTGTATTTAAAAATAACTTGCAGGTGTAATGGAATGCATAGTTCAAAAATACAATAAAAAACTTTTTCACGCTTTTACTAACGATCATATACATACAGTAGTATAAGTCAACCTCTAGTTTTCAAATTAAGAGTGAGAATTAGGGAGAGACAATGCCTCTGAACATGTTACAGCTATCAGTGATCGCACACGACAAGGCTTCGAGTGTTCTTTATTTTCAGCAACGTGGAGTTCTCCATAATTTATATATACGGTTCCAGACAAAAACTAGCAGCTACTTTGCTTCCCGTAATTTAAGGGTCGATTAGTCCTGGAACTACCACAATTCCTGATTTATAGGTTACTTATGTTGGCATACAAGCAATGGGATGCACGCATCTAACAGTTAACCACAAGTTTTAACTTCGTCGACTTCGTAACGAATGCGCATACATAAAACATGGAGAATTCGTGAAAAAACGCGAAAATGACGAACAAAAGAAAAGGATCGTTTCATGCTTGATAATAACTTGTGTGAGTCAAAGAAATAATTTGAAAAAATATTTTAAGATATTGATATAGTTTGAAAACAGTTACAAAAATAGAGCGTTTTCACTTTTTTTTTCCTGTATTAAAACGTTATGTTAAAAATAGAGCTTCGTTTTGTAAGTAATTTATCTCATAAAATCCAGGATTAGGAACCATGGAGTTGCTGCTAAACCACGTTATGGCTATGCTTCCTTCATGTTTAAGCTTTTTCGTTAAATTATAAATAGAACTGTCATGATTATGGCCGCGTGAAGTTTTTAAGAAGGTTAAACAAAGCATGTTTGGTGTTGTAGCGTTTTATAAAGCCACATAGAAACTTCAAGAGTTTATTTTCAAAATATTTTACGAGTTGGTTATAAATAAGACTTTCAAAGACCTTTGAAAGTGTTGTGCTGCCTTTTTTATGCACAAGAACAATTTCAGTCCATGTAAGTTGGTTTGGGAAAATTCCGGTTTTTAAACATTCGTTAAAGCATTTAGCCAATGATGGAGAAAATGATGACAATTCCCTGGATATTACTACCTTTCTTCTTATGACGTCTTTATAAATACTTTATCTTTTATACTTTTATATAAAAAATGTTTGATTTTGGATATTTTCGCTCTAAACTTCTTAAAGGAGAATATTTTTCACAAAATCAGAGTGGAATGACATATTAACATCTAGTAAGCAAGTAGACTTCTCGTGGGAATTCAAAGAAATTTTTAAATCTTCCAAAATATCAAAATTATGAAAAAAAGCAGAAAAAATTTCTTGTTTAAAGTCTAAAATTGTAATTTCCAATTATTGAAAACCCAAAAATTAAAAAAAAAATCTTTCTTGAGGAAAGCCAGAAAGTGTAAATTTTAAATTATCCGAAATACCGAAAGTCGAAAAGTGCAATTTTTAAACCATTCGGAATCAGAACAGATATTATTATTTTTTTTTTTGCGATTTCAAAAAGTATTTTAAGTGTCAATTAATAAATTAAAAAAAAAAAAATCTTTATTTACTTCAAAAATGGCACGCTAAGGACCAATGTTTCCATGGAGAGAGATACTCTTTCTGTAGTAAAGCATGAAATAAAATTCAAAATTTGTAATTACCGATCTCTGTTCTTGGTAGTAAGCGAACGTTCAACGTCTTCCATAAGTTCTGTAAATCTTGTCGCCATTTGTTGCTGCTTTTCGACTGTTGGCTGTGCTTGCGTGATGCGTTCTTCCATTATTGTGAAAAACTAATAATGAAATATCATTTTTTAAAAGTAAGTCACTTCTTTGTAATTCATGTATGAAATTATCAAATGATATTTCCTATATTTTACAACTATTTCTGAAATTTGGATTTCTTGAAAATATTTATTGTAGTTTCGAGAAATAATAATTTAAAAAAATAAATGATATATTCCGAGACAAAAATTTCGCTTTAAATCATGTTAAATATTTATAAAAATTTATACTTTTAACACCAATTTTATTTCTATGGAATTGCCACATTAAAGAACATTTACTAAATTTTCTTCTGAATGGTCTAGTATTGATGGATCAATGATATTTAAGCTGCAAAAAAGTATTCGCGCGTTCGTTACGATAGCTAAGGCAAAGCAATGAAAATGAGTTTCCGATTCGATAGCTAAAATGCAGCTACAGTGTATTTGAAGTTATGCTTAAATTTGTACAACTTTAGATGGTTTGAGTTTTTCAGGCTTTCATAATGCCACATCCTAAAATGCTATCTGCACCAACTAACCAAATCTTGGCGGGTATAGAGCCAGTTTCAGAACTGATGTCAGGAACTAAAAGATTACAATGATTTTCACAATAGAGAAAAATAATTTGTGGCACACACAGAATTTACATGTTACAGAATTACATATCACATATTTTACAGAAATGTTGTTTTTGATTTCCTGTGAAACTGTTTGTGATTATCTGTGAAATTTATGTGACATCCTTTGTGACTATCTGTAAATTTGTATGTGATAGTCTGTGTTAGTATTTTATATCTCTGCATTTGAATAAACCCCTGTTACAGATAAAATATTTTTCAGCTAATTACCAAAACTCAATTAGAAAGCTAAAAAAAATACCAAGACATGAATTCATGGGAACTTTTTTATCCTTTTTATTCTTTTAGGGCACTTTTTTCTTAGTGGGCTTTTTTCTATGGGTATTTTTACCAGTACAATTTTTCGAGGGTCTTTTTTCCCTGGGTTTTTTTCCCAGAAGTCATAAATCTTAACCAAGCATTAGTAAAAGCTAAACTCCCAAACGTGATAACTGTTTATGATTGCAACACAGCAATTAAAAGGTTTCACACATGTAGTGGTTTTCAGGGTAATTCAGACGGCTGCCCGGCAAAACCCCGAAGACAAAAACCCCAAGTCAAAAAAACCCTAAATATGTAGAGTCGAGATAAAAATATCTAAAACAAAAAAAATAAAATAATAATAATGATAAAATTACTTCCTCGAGCGTTCGTAGTTTAACTTTTAGTACAGAGTAAAGAACAATGAATGAGTCTAGATTAAGGCGCTTTTCCAAGATCGTCAATCAATCGATCTTGCGCACAAATTGTTTATAATGACAATTTTTTTACATAACGGTGCATGTACGTGGTGAACAGAGATCCGAATCGACCATCATGGAGTCGCAACTCTAGGCTAGGAATTTTCGAGAAGAATTTTAGAATCTATAAATTATCCATAAGAGTTTCATAAATAAGGGTAAGTTTTTGATCTCTCTACTCTCTTCAATGGGTCTGGGGTCTTTACCTGTTTGTTTGAAATAAGACGGAACTTTACTAAATTGCTCAGCTGTTCAGCAA
>JAUZNK010002149.1:0-11631 GCA_035046665.1 Euphysa ruthae
TATATATATAACTTTCTTAAGGTGGATAACATGTTGTACCTTTATTTTATTGTAGTTATGAGGATAAATCAGGCTTAGACTTTGAAACTCAAAATAAATAGATGCTTTTAATAGATCCAATAATATTGTACCACTTTATCCATCTTTATCAAGGTGTTTTTTGTCAGGTTTGAAAAAGAAATTAATATGCGTGTTGCATGCTATATTTTTTCCAAAATCCACATATTTGCCAAGGCAGGTTTAAAAATGCTTGTGGAATACATCATCATCATGAATGTTTAAAATCAGCGTTTACTGTAAGGCTTAGCATTCTAGCATGCATAGTAGGTTGGTCTAATCATCTGTTCAAAATGTTGGAGAAAAGTGCTATACCAACCAACTTATGGTAATATACAC
This sequence comes from Euphysa ruthae, assembly GCA_035046665.1. Lineage (NCBI taxonomy): Eukaryota > Metazoa > Cnidaria > Hydrozoa > Anthoathecata > Corymorphidae > Euphysa > Euphysa ruthae. The sequence goes on from JAUZNK010002149.1 coordinate 397, forward strand.
ACCAAATTCTTTTATCTTTGGTCCATACTCCAAGAGATTTGCCACCCGAGGCTAATGACCATCACATAGTCAAGCGAACTTTAAGCGCCAAACGCAAAATTAGTATTTGCAATATTTCCTGAAGATATAAATTAAAGGACTAAATTCATTAAAAAAAATTTCGTTATTTTAAATTAGAATAATTTTGTCACTGGAATTAGTCCTGTTGGGAAGTGCTGGTTTGCAGATTTTCCTCATTAGTTTATTTGATATATCAGGGTTGAGAGATATTTTTGAAAATATTTTCAGTTATTAAAATATCTTATTTTTTGATTTTGGGCTTCAAAGTTGAAGTCACTTATAATCAAAAATTGGTCATAATTGGAATTATATAACTATATAGTGACATAATTCCAATTATTTCAATTATTTCACAGTTATTTCAAAATTTGATTTTTTCATTTAGCAAAGTTTAAAAAAAGAATTGTCACTTGCTTTTTTGATTGCTTTTTTTTTTGTGCCATAGTTTAAACTTTTTCAATCTATTTTCAGAGGAGGGCCAGGAAAGGTTTATGGTTGAACGAACTTCTTTAGATGAACCTAAAGTAAAAGAATTATGTGATGTAAGTGGTGTTGCAATAAAAATTTCAGTGGCCAGCCACCTTAGTTGTTGTATTTTTTTCGTATATTATTGAATTATGTAGGCTAAGTTTGATAGGCCACTGTAGAACCAAATTTGTAGAACAATATTTTCAGGTAAACTACAGCTAATGTTCCTGTTCTGTTAAACTGAAATGAATTTTATCGTATTACCTTAATTAAAGTGAACCCCAATCATTTTTGCACGTTTTGCTCAGAATAAAGTCCTTTCGAAATATAATACTATGCCTTTTATTCTGTTGCAAATTTTTTCTAAAGGTATAAATATAAAGCTAAATGTTTGATTGATGAGCATGAACTAAGTAAAGCATGAACTGAGTCAAAATGGTATTTATTTATTTACTTATTCAAATTTGACTCTGCTATATGTATATATTACTTTTTTCACAATTCTCTAACAATTGTATGGTTTTATAGCTAATATTCTGCTTTTAATTTTAGACATTAATTGAATGGTTAAATGATGTGCTAGCTGACAAAAGGATTGTGGTCAAAGACCTCGAAGAGGATTTAAATGATAGCCAGATTTTAGCAATGCTTGTGGGTATGTTTAAACTTTTATATAAAATTTTTTTTTGATTCCCACAAATACTGATCATAATATCTTGATTAAGCATCTTGGCCAACCAATCAAAAATTAATCAAAAATCATTTATTTACCATTAATATAGGCTGGAGACACTTGGATAGCCTAAGCCTAAGCAAAGTATTGCCGCCAAAATAAATGCAAGTAATATATTTACAAAATTAATATACTATAAAAATAAAAATAACATTTAACACGTTTTCATACCAAGAGAATGAAAAATTACGAAGGGACTTAAAAACATGCACATACGCACAGATGCATGTAAACAAATAATGTAATATTTCTAAATAATAACTATCAATTAGGAGAAGAGACAAAGCTCATGCATATCAAAATAATATTAATGTTGAAAAAGAATTTGTGAATAGGTAAAATAAATTTTTAAATTGACTTCTATTGGGATAAAAAAATGTTATTATAATCTTTATTCCATTAACCTCATGCCATGTTTCATGATTTTTATCAGATTTCTTGGAAAAATTCCATAACAGCAAAGGAATATTTTCAGTAATAGAGTCAAAAAAAAAGCATTGTATTTAAAATTTTAATTGAAAAATGAAATCTCAGAATACGTAGATGAGCATATCTGTTGACTGTTTCAAGGTTGAAAGTTGATTACTCTCATAGAAGGCTGTTGAATTGAAATTAATTTATGAACTTGAGAATTACCTGTTTGACTCCAAACCTGACAGCGGTAGTTAAGTATGGATGCAAAAATAGAAAACCATAATTTTTGTGTGTAGATTTATCAACATAATTTGGCACTTTTGATAACATAATATTGACTCTATTCAATTTTTTACTCAGTTTGCTTGTGTGATATGTCCACGAAATCTGTTCATCAATTAAAACATCTAAATATGTTATATATTCAGGCCTTGTCATAAGAAAACAGCCTCCTGGGTAGTTAATAGCTCGTATGAAGTAAATCAAGTGTTATTGCTCAACGATTGATGCTGTCTAAAAACCTTTCACCCACCATAGTTGGGTGACAACGGGCCTCAAAAAAATTTTTTTGATGAGTGCGATGTGGTATGCAGAAAAAAAAAGCTGGTGTACAATTTAAAAAAAACAAGTATGCAAGCATATTTCCGCAATTCCTTAATTTTATTTTTAAGAAGTTATAAAATAATGTGCACATTTTTATGTTGTTGTTTTTTTTTTACAAAAAGTATTGTCCAGTGTATTGTATAGATTCAGATAGTTTCACTATTTATTCCTGAGCAGAACAAGCTGTGGGACATTCAAATGGTGAACGCCTATCAAACACCAGTACTGAGCTGCAATTCAAATGCTGCATTTCTCAGTCGTAACTTTTGCTCGTCTGCTATGATCGAAATATTAAAATAGAAAAGTAGAATGAAGATATGCATATTTTTCCAGATAGTTAAAACTGTAAAGTTAACCACGTACTCATATTATTTAGCAAAAATATGAAGCAACTGTTACTATAACTTTAAATATCAATTGGCCATAAAAAGATGTAAAAACAAATGTCGACGTTGCTTAATATTTAATATAGCAATGGAGATAATTTGATACAGCAATCAGACCGTAGTGAAAAGGTATGTGGTTCGAGCCCACTTGATGACTGCGCTTACGGTGAAACCACCATCTGATTTTGGGCAACATATTATGGCAGGATTTAGATGTCTGTCCTCGTCCTGCGTCCCAAATTTGTAATATATGTATCTATATGAAAAAAAAGAAAGAAAAAAAAATATATAGCAATGGACAACATAAGCCCAAACTGAAAACAAAATTATATATTCTTTTAATGATTGTTTTTTTTTTTCTATCACTTTGATGTTGGCATGTTTTGTTTAAAACCCAGAGCAAACTTATTATTATTGCTATTCAATCTGATTTATTGAATCTTGATTTATTGCTAATAAATCTGAATTCGATAAATAAAAAACAAAAATATGAAAAATATATACTTACCTTACTTAATACCAAAAAAAACTTTTAATATAGTCGAAAATTCTTTTTCTTTTTATTTTGATCTAGTATATAAAGGTACACTATTAAATATTTTTGTTCCCATAAAACTAAATAAATTCTTTGAAACTTCTAATTTAATTTATGATGCACAAACTATACACCTTTGATTACCCGTTGGGTTATCCAATAGAGTAAATTGATTACCGAACCCGTTGGGTTATCCAATAGAGTAAATTGATTACCGAGCCCGTTGGATTATCCAATAGAGTAAATTGATTACCAAAACATTCATATCCGCCACATAGTGACTCGCTGATCAAGGTACATGCAAATATTTTCAAAAGATCATAGATTTCAGGGATTTCAATAGATATGTTACGTGATCAACCTTTGATGATAGCACCTGCTCTCCTGGTTAAACATTCTAGTTGTACTTGTTGCGTTTGAGTGAGGTTTAGATTTTTGGTAGCACATTATGTGAGTATGTCTAGATAAAATTGAATTGCTGTGGGCACCCAAATAAATGTCTCCAAAAAAATGACAAATAACTTTAAGTGTGACTTCCCTGGACAAAACCGGGATTTCAATGTAATAAAAACATTTCAGTCACGAAAAAGTTTCTTTCACTTTGAAGGTGATTTTTGACTGGTAAACGACTTTTAATGGACTGAAGATCAATTTTATTAAATTCTTCGGAAAAGTTTGGCAATTCCGTAGATTTAAAACTGGTTTGGCTCCTCAGAAATTTTCAAAACATTGGAAAAAATGGCCAAAAAAGTTACGGATGCATATTATGAATCCTGAAAATGGGAATTTTGTAACTCCTTTTGAAGTTATTTGCAAATCGATTTATCATAAAAGGAAAAAAAAATAAGCGCTATTAGGTCTCAAAGCATTGATGAAATACATTAGTTGTAAACTTTGTAGTTTATACTTGAAATCAATAAGTTATAAAAATTCTGTAAATGTCAGTTTAGTGCTTTGCATGGCTAGGGTCTATTTTGAGTCCCTGCCTAAACCTCACAAAGGAGAATTTCTGGTAATAGGAAGTATGCCACCAATGGCCTTTAAAGTCATTTAAAGTTTTTTATAACTGTAAAGAAAAGAAACTTAATGGAACTTTTTTGTTGGTAAATATATGGCTATATTCAGCTATATAACTTTTATGTGTGACAAATCCTTGGACCTATTTAAATTTAGTTTAATGTTTTTGGTTCAATTTTCATAATGGAAAAACAACTTTAGAACAAAATGTATAGACTAGAATGCTTACACAATGGTTCACCAAAACAATGAGATTGTAAAATAAATAATAATAATATGTAACATCACTAGATAAAATGACGTTATTCATTAAATTCTTGTTTTATATTATTCTAGAGAAGCTAGCTGGCATTGACTTAGGGCATTTAACTGAAGTGACACAATCAGTTGATATGCAGAAACAAAAACTTGCTCAACTTCTTGATGAAATAAATAAATTGCTTGCTCTACCACTCATTGGGTCACAATCATGGAATGTTGAGCTTATCCATTCAAAACACTTACCTGCTATTCTTCACTTATTGGTTCAGTTAGCGAGGCAATATAATTGCCCATACAGACTTCCAAATAATGTCATCATTCAAGTTGTTGTAGTCCAGGTAATGCCATTTTAGTTCTTTGATTGTTTTTGTAAGATGTTTAAATGTATTTATTCTCCGTGATTTACATATGCAGTATACAGTTTTGCATCTGCTTTATATGTGATAATTATATGTAATATTTAAAAAAAATAAAGTTCTAGTAAAGATATGTTCTGAAAAAGGAATCTTCAGAAAAAAGTTGTGATAAATAATGTTTTCTGGGAGGCACATTATGCAACTTAACTATACATTTTCAAATAATCCATGATAAGTAACAGCAAGGTTTTCTATATGCGTTCAATTTAATAGTGCAAGTTTTAGATAAGTGGCTTCTAATTTCCTTGTGTTTGCATCTACATTGTTTTACGCTTAGCTTGTAAATTAAGGATGCTATGAGTTGAAGCCAAGTTAAAAACTCGAAATTTGCTAAAGCACATTGCCTTTTATTTAATTAATCCTTACCTTAAGGAAATCTGACAATTAAAGCCTTCACTAACAACAATCTAAAATTTTCTACTGCATAAAATAATTAAATGGAATTTTTTTATAATTAAATGAAAAATATTAAATCAGGCTTTTGGTAAGACGGTATTTATCTAGAAAAGCTGTCTAACAGCCCTATTGAAATTTCTGTTCCTAAAATATTTCTCTGGTAAAGATATTTTTAAAATTTCAGAGAAATATCTTTAATTTCAACTAAATCATCCATAATATTTACCTACTTTCATTTTAGCGATCAATTGATAATTTATTTCAAAAAAATAATGAACGGATAACAGGAATAGTGCAAGGAAAGTACTAGGTCTTTGTTCTTCTTTGAGACAAATTTCTATGCAAAAAGCTTGAAAATACTTGCGCAACAAATAAAGGTAATACTTGCACTTTGGATTTGAATAGAAAAATTATAAGTCTAAGTTGAATTTTTTTTTCCTAAAAACATTTAAAGCTACTTTTTTTGAATTTTCGCATATCTTATACAAAATGCTTGAACCACTATGAAAGATATCTAATGTATCTTGTAGACAAAATCCTTAAGGTATTTCTCCAGTGGATTAAAAAGAATTAATTAGGGGATATAAATACAAGGGTTTTTATGTCTGCTAAAGGTGCATTCAGTTATTAATGGAGTTTATCAAAACAGTTTCTACCTCTTTTTAAACAAAGCCATATATTACACTTTTAGTAGTGAATCTACCCTGCAAATAACAACCCTTTGGTGTCATTACTTTTTTCAATGTAATTTAATCAATAATAATGTGATGCTTGATCAAATTTGCTATTTCAGCCTTTATTAGACTTGATGTAGCTACGACTGAAAAATCTTTCAGGGGCTTTGCATTTGTATGGGCATCAAGGCCATTTACTTATGCATTAACTCTGTCACATGTACTCAAATATATAACAAAGAATAAAATTTTTGTTTAACGGTGTAAAATGAGCACATAATTATTTTTAATTTTTATTAATACCTCCCATATGCTCCAGGCCTGCAAATCTGTTAAAATTTCCAGGAATCAGATTCGCAATATAAAACTTGACGTGAATGAATCTTGTTGCTTAAAAATAAAATATTAAAACAAATAAAATGTTTAAGTATTTAGATTTTAACAAATATCTATTTTTGTAGATGTTAAATTCTTAATACCAAGAAAAATTCATTTAATTGAATATTGAAATAAATTCTACCATTACCTGTATTTATATTTTCAACACATCAGGAAATCTAAGTATTAGCTAGTTTATTTAAAAGTGGTTGTCTAACCTAAATTGCATGATTGGATAATCAGAACTGAGAAATTTAAATACTGAATGAAAATTTTGATTTTCCATCGTAACAGATAAAAATTAAATGGTTTGCAGGGATGATTTAAAAAACAAAATTATTTTTTTAATAAGCCTCTTTTGGTAAAGCGAAAAGCGACTAATGGGCATTAAACTAAAAGAAGACAAGGATAAAGTAGGTCTTACACAGACTGAGAACCATATTGGTTGACTTTTACTTAAAGGATTGGCAATCATAATCCAAAGGAAACCAATCAGAAGGCATAGTGTTCCACAAGCGGGGAAGTACATGCAAAGAAGCTTGATCAATAGAAGTTTTTGTAAAAAAGAATGAGGAGCAGATAAAATCTTTGTGATTCTTCATAAAGGTGTAAGTAAAGGTGTTATTTTTTTAAAATCATCAAAACATTGTCCATTGAAATATTTATAGAACAGTGACAATAAGGCTGCATTTTTGATTCAGTGAATTCACTACTATTCATCAGCACAAATAGAAGGAAATGTGTCCTAATGCTGTTTTTGGAAAGCATTGTTTTTGAAGCATTGAATGACACCAACCATTTCTCACCCCGCTCAACAATTGTGCATAGATCATCTTCCAAATCAGCTGCCATTTTAACCAAAGACTTAATGATGTTAAAAACTTCATCAGAGATACCACATGACTTCATCTTATGGAGAAATGCAGCAAGCAACACCTTGTCAGATGCCTTAGAGATATCGAGTGCAATTGTTCTTGTTTTACCAAAAGCTTGAAGAAATTGATAGACACGTTCACAGATGACAGACAGAGCATTAGCATTTGACCTACCAGGACAATAATCAGCCTGATGATCAGAAAACAGTTTACACAACTCAAAGTGATGAGAAACGCATGAATTGAAGACCTTACTTTTGATTGAAAAGAGTCTGATAAGATAGTATTTAAGAAGATAGATAGCTCTCCAGAATTTTGGAATATTGAGAGAACAAATGCCGACTTCCGGTAAGAAGGACAATATGATTCTGTTGCAAACTTTTTAAACAAACTGCTTAGAGTTATGGAGATCGCTTTTGTAGTACAGCTACAGGAATTTCAACAAGGCCAGTAGCTTTAGAAGGATTAAAGTGATGATAAAATTTGCAACCATTTTTGCTGTTATGTTGAGATTAGTTAAATTAATGTCGGTCCTAGGTGAAAAGTCAAACGATATGTGTCCAGAATTATTGAGAATGGAGTTACTTCTGAACATCTCAGCAAACAGTTCTGTCTTATTTTTGGCAGAAATAATTATGTCAGGTCCATTGATGAGTAGAGGGGTTAAAAACTTAATTTTATTTGAAAAATTCCTGTAGTTGCGTTAGAAATCTCAAGATCCGATAGATGAAGCACATGCTCACCAACCTGATTTTGGTAAGAACCTCTTCAGTGACTTTTTTTACAGTCATTGTAGGCTCTGGTAAAATTTTGTCTATTCTCAGCACAACTGGTGCACTGAAGAAGATGGAAATAATAGTTGCAATCACCAATTGAAGCCACAAATCTTGGAAAAAACATGGGCTCGAACGTGGCTTCCTTTGATACTTTCAAGAGGAAATATAGTCATCGGTGCCAACATAAGCCAAGAAGAAATTTCCTTATCACATTATTCTTTATAAAGATGTGTTCAAGTGGAATATCACAGATTAGATTACAAAAGCTTTCTTAGTTTCTATGGGGATAGGAAAGCGATTTCCTATGTATAGGTTAATTGTAGGGAGAGGTGATGTTAAAGTTGATGTCAACATAAACCACAGCATGGTCAGAGTTTCCTAAATGACATGCATGAGACATGTCTTGTAGATATCTGGATTCGATGAGAAGAATAGATGTGGTAGGGGTCCTGATTTTCATGAGTTGAAAAGTGGATTAGTTGAGTTACTAACTGAGATTTCTCAAGCTATAGGCAGGTTTTCATGTATAAAGACGGCAAGTTTATGCATGCGAAAAGGCAAGTCCTTGCAATTGATAGGAAGTTAACCAGATACAATAAAATCAGATGTCAGCTGATGAACTAGAGAGAAAAGATTCCACATAGAAAAATTACTGCAAAGGCGGTAAATGTTGGTGATGAACGAAAGAGATACAGGTTTGGGTGATGTTTCACAGTCTGGTTTAGGTTTACTAGTAATTATCATAATGCAACATATGGTTTAAAAGAAGTCCTACTGCCTTGTTTGAAAAACTTGTGAAATCAGATCAGCCTATTATTTTGCCTATCAATTATGAACATTTTGCCTAAGCAAAAGCAGTGTTGTGGCCTCAGGGAAGCAAGCTGTTACAGATGCAGGCTTATCCTCGCTACTTGGCATGACAACTGCAACGTCATTAGAAACTGTTGATGAAGCAGCCTCTCTAAGTTGCGGGAAAAGAGTTTGGGTTCCTTTCTACCAGTTGGCAATGTGGCAATCAGGAAACTGCTTTCTTTAGCTGAAATGAAATGCGCCTCCTATACTCATCAGATAAATAAAGATGATAGGAAAACCAGTATTCATTGCCCTTGAGGCAATGGAGGCAGCATTGTATCCCCACCAATAAGCAAATAAGTGGTACAAGATTGAGTGGTATACTCTACCTACCTCTTAAGAGAATTAATGTTTTTCCAGCCATAGTTTTTTTCGAGTCACCATCTCTAGGAAGATTGCCAGCCAAGGCTGAAGAGATCTTCCATCCCATGGGGTGAGACTGACCCTGCCGAATGCCAACCCGGTATTTATGTTTATAATATCTTTTGGGAACTTAGCTGATACTAAAAAACTGTCAAACTTAAAACTATATAATGTAAGAGTTTTTACTAAATATCAAAAGATATTCCAAGATATTTTGGGACTTTTTATTTTGCAAATAGAGTTGATTTAATTTCATCATCACTAAAATGAATTCTTAGTTTATTATTGGTCAGTTACAAAAATTTCGATGATCTAAATTTCATTGGATCTCTATTTTTCAAACGTTTTTCTGGTAAAACAGGAAGATATAGTAACCCATCTACAAATTCACATTCAGATTCACATTCAAATTCACAAGATATCGATCCAGGGATGTCATTTACATATAAAAGAATTTTAAATGACTTACCTTGAATTAATTTTAAAGTTTTGATTGTATGAATAGGATTTATTAAATAATAATTTCTTCTGAGAATTTTCTAAAAGTATACTGTGTTCTAATGTGTTAAAGGATCAAACCCTTCTGCATTCAAAATGGAATTCTTGTTGTGGAATGATTACTTCCAAAATCTAATTTGAATTTATAAAAAAAAAATATATATAAAAAATGTAATGATTTAATTGTGGGCAACTATTTTGATTAATTTTGAAATAATGGGTTGTGGTGATATAGGTGTTTAGGTATTCAGGTCTATTTTTGCTTCTTTTTGTACAGTGGAAATGATGGTGTCGTGATAGAGAAGTCACAAAATTGTACTATTGGTAGTCCTTGAATTGTTGTTTCGTCGCTTAACAAGGTTCCAAGTAAAGTCTGAAGTGTTGTACTATGCTTTTTATTTTGTTTGAAAAAAACATTTTCGTTCTCAAGACGCGATATATTCAGTGAAAGTTAGCTTTTAATGACATCACTGAACACAGTCATGGAAACTTTTGTGATCTTTTTCAATCTTTTTAAAATGTTTATTATGGGTTATCTTTTGATGAAAAATAATTTTTAAAAGTTGTTATAAAGGATTTGAAGTCTAAATGGTAAATTTTCCACAAGGTTGGAGAAAGTTCTTCAAATATTTTATGCCTTAAATTTAGGTTTTGAATATTTTTTCCATCTTGTATAAAATAAATATTGGATTCATCAAAAGATTTAGTTGGTAAACCTAAAGTTTTCTATCTTGTTATCAATCTTCTTGATCAATTTGATAAATTTCTCTGTGTATATTGAATTTAAAAAAAAGTTCTTTCCTTAATAATGATCCATTCCTGCTGTTATTTTGGTTTTTAAGTTGTTTAATTGAAGCATCCGTATTAGTTCAAAGTTATAAGTTAATATTTATGAAAGTTTCGTAATTAGAATATATTTATGTGCTCATCATCTGAAGATATCAACTGAAAGATTTTTAAGTTGATGAAAGTTAAAGAATCTCTGAACCCTAGGTTTGGTATCATTTTAAACTTTATTGTCAACTTATTTGGAAAACATAGGTTATTATTGTCATTTAGAAACGTGATGGCATCCTCAGAAGTAAAACTGTACCTGAGGACATTACTGGCAACTACAAGTGAGTAATATGTTTGTGAGCTTCTAGTAAAAAAAAAACTTAAGCAAATTTTCATAATTTTCTAAAAATTCTTTAGTTTTTATGTAAACAAGTCTGATAAATTCCCAAAATAGTCAACTTGAAATTATACAATTTATAAGTTACTAGCAGATCTTGGCATGGTTAAACGGCCATTAATTTGAAAAAATCTGCAAAAAAAAAATTATCTCAACGTTTTTGAAGTTTTTGAAAAAAAATCAAATTTATTCAATCGAAATGTCAATCAAAAAATCTAAAAAAAAAAAAATATTTTTTGACACTCCCTGGCTTGGTCCGGTTCTCTCCAGAAAGTTTCAGGCTGGTAGTCGATTTCCAGTAAATATGAGTAGTGAAACAGACCTTACATACCTATATAATACATACCTATATAATA
>JAUZNK010002150.1:0-11631 GCA_035046665.1 Euphysa ruthae
GAAGCTATCTACTCCGTCAAAGAACCTAATCATATAAATCGAATTTCGTATACTCTTCCCGATATCTGGTTACCCACTATATAAACATTCCTCGTCAGTCCGCAAAAGTCTATATCGTATTACTACGTCACTAATAAACTAATTAAAACCTTTCAAAAACACTTGATTTCGAGCCTACGCTATTCGTATAAAAACCTTAAATTTTTAATTGTAACTAGCCTGATGATAGGTGTAGCATGACTCCTGAAACGTCGCTCAATAAAATTTTATTTTTTAAAGGGTCATAGAACCCTTCTATTGGATTGTTTCAAAAGGTTATTGGTGCTGTAAACTTACGCTGTCAGTATGACGAAACATCTTTATTGAACCGCAACAGCTGTTAAGTAATATATAATACACCTTAACTAGAGCAACCCATGTCCCACCATAGAAAATGCTATTCATCTGTCAAACGTAGCAACGATTGAACGGGCACATAAACGATGCAAAAAAAGCTTAGAAGACAAGGAAATATCCATTATTCGGTCTATAGCAAAAGGAAGGGCGTCTAAATGAAAGATCGAACCGACTCCATCGACTGCATCGGCATCTCGTGGACAACTTTTTGATAAAGACTTATGTATATTTTGTCAAGTCTCAAATGTGGAAAGGACACTTCGCAACGCAAGTATTGAGAACATTGGCCAACACCTTATTGCAATTGGTCAAACAACAAAAAATTACCAATTTATAAAACGACTGTGTCTACTTGTGTCAGGGGAAAACACACTATCAGCAGTTGCTTATGATATAAAATATCATCGGAAGTGTTTAAATGATTATAAACGTTGTCTTCGAAAATGCGAAAACTCGGAAGAGACATTTGTTTACCAGCGATTTGTTTCGGACTTAGAACTCCTAGAAAACTCTGGAATGCTCGTTAGAAAGCTCAGAGGTACTTAACATAAACGAAATACAACAATTTTATTCGCAAATATTTGAAGAAAATAAATTCAAAGCTGTTGAAAATTCAGACTAGAAATAAAAAAAGTATTTGAAGAATTTAAAATCTTCATTTCAATAAACAGCCCTGTGTCAACCAACCAGAAGTAATGTCTTCTAATATTACATGGACTACAATCAAAGATCATATAGATGAACGAGAGATGGAAGACAACGTTAAAAAATTGTTTAAGGCTGCTCAGATTTTAAGAAGAGAAGTTCTAAAATCTAAATTTTTGACGTTTACAGGTAACTTGAAGTATAATTGACCGAATGGTTTTGATGGGATCCGTTTTAATCAATCCATTGGAAACGTATATATTCCTAACACGTTGATAGAATACAGTCAATAAGAAGCCAGTACCATAATGTTGCTCCATGCTCTAACCGTCGACAAAGAAGGGGAGTTGTACATAGAATATTCTGACATCGATGTGCTGTTGATAGCGATCCATATCTACAGACGACCACCGACTCGTATATTCTTTAGAACAAGAAAACCACCTAACAAACGAGACATCAAGCGAATTAAGAAAGTTTTCGAAAATGTAAGGGAGAATCGTGCATCCGCTTTACTTGGGTGTCATTCGCTCACTGGTTCAGATTTGTCAGGACAGTTTGAGGACATACAAAAGGTTTTTGCTTCAAAATCTTTCTGAAAGCTGATGATAACATACTTAACGCTTTAACTTCTCTTGGTACCTGGTATGAGGTGAATGATAAAACCATAACATCACTAGAAAGTTATCTTTGTTTGTTGTACAAAGTTAAAACATTCATGGCGATAGAGAAACTTCGCTGGTACTTATATTAAAATCGGGAAGCTGAAGGCCAGAGTCTTTCTCCAACAAAAAGTGCATTCTTGCTGCACCTTAAAAGAGTGAACTACATTGCAATGATCTGAGAAACATCGGGGAGAGTTTTCCAGATTTTTATGTAATCAGTGGTGGAAAAGAGACAGCAACGGATACCTAAACCTAATTATGAGTAGTTTGCAACCGGCACCGGAAGCCCTGATCAATCTAATTAAATTTAAATGTAAATGGAACTGTTTCCGCAACTGTAGCTGTAGAAAAAGTGAATTATGCAACTGCTTTCACAGCGATACCGATTGTTTTGTAAATTTTCTTGTAACTATATATATTATGCATCATTACTAGGGTAACTCTTTTTACATGCCTTTAGTCTTGTGAACCATTAAAGCTCTGTTTTCAGTAAGGGATTTCTCGCCACTAAAACACCTTGACTTCATTTGTCATACAACTAACAAAATTTTGAAATATTTTGTTTAAGTCTTTTCAATACTATCTTAAATTTATCTATAATGTTAAAGCCTAGATCATTATTTAATTGATTTATGTACGCTATATATATTTTGTTACAACATATTTTTTTTTTATTATACGCGGTATGAGGTGAAGGAAAAAGCTCACAGTTGTGATATTTGTCAAAATTCATATTAACTCAAGTGATTTCAACGCCTTTTAACTGTTTGTGTGATTTTTTTCAGACTAAAGATATTTATTAAAGTTAGTTTTTTCTTGTTCATATCTTTCTAACGGTATATCGTACGTTGCGTATTTGCGAGAATTGAAATTGACCTTATCTTTCTGGCCCTACTTAGAGTAAATGCCCCTTAAAAAATGTAAACATATTTTTTTTCTGTTTTTTACATCCCTAATCTATCATATTCAGCAAAAAAATAACTTTTCTCAGGCCAGTCTATCCAAATCACAGAACGCTCCCCAATATATAGCATCTTTTAAGATTTCTTCCATGTGAGAAGAAATATTTTTGAAGGAACATAAAAAATAAAAGGCTAAGAATCTATTGATTACATCATAACATACTTCAAAAACTTTGATAAAAAATAATGAGTACTTTATTAAGCATAGATTAATCCCTGATGGCATTAAATTTATATTAGCTAATCATTATGCGAAAATAATTTGGTGTGACCATGAAGGTGGTGTTTCTTTAAAATTATACAGTTACCTGCTGAAAATTTTAAGTTCCCTACAGTTCTCTGAAACATCCAAAGTAACAAGACATAGAAATTAATATATGACCTATTATTTTCAATAGTGAAGAATATTTACTGGGGGCTCTGGGTCCTAAACTTAATTCAAATTTTGAGATATTTTCTGATTTAGACATTGTTTTACCTATACGCCAGTAGAGAAATACTCTTTATGGATTTGATTTCAATTTCGCTAGATAAATTATAAATTTTGAAAAATCAGTTTGATTTTATAAAAGTTTTTGCAAAGTAGAATTTTCACAAGAGAAATGATTGGACCAGCTTCTGGAGATCTTTGTTTGGTCCAGTTTGTTAGCTTTATTCATTTGAAAAAAATTCAAAAAAATCTTCACAAGAGTGTAATTATTCTTTAAACTTTGAATTGAGCTCAATACTCTCATGACATCACAGGGCTATAAGAATTTTTGAGTTATAATATGAATATATTTTTTTTCATTATTAAAAATTTACTTTTATTATATAATTAAAATGATCGATTTGTAAAATTCAAATCACAACTTTTTTTTTTTTTTTTTAATTTTTTTTTAAAAAATTTTTAGGTTTATTTTCAAAGAACAGATAAAAACCCTTTCAATCAACATTTTCGCAAAATTCCTAGAATCTCCACTAAAAAAAATTGCTTTAGTTTGCTTAAAAAAGAAAGAAATTTTAGTAATTTTAAAATTATTTTGTTACCTTATTTCATCAAAAACATAAGTTACCAAAGAAAGCTTGATGCCTCAAACAAGAAAGTGACTCCCTTATTGTTTTACTAGGTAATGTTTAGCTAGTATGCAAAAGTGGGCAATTTTAGGAGTATAAGTCTTTATAAGATTTTTTTTTAGAGCAGATAGCAATTTAAAAAGATCGGCATATGTGGCCGTTCAGAGTGGAGCAATTCTGGCCTAAATTTCAATTTCATCAGGCTTTTCGTTTTTTGGGCTCCTTTTTTAAAAAAAACTATAAAGATTTATGCAGTTTAAGAAAAGCTGTGGCCTTAATCAAAATGGTGGTTGTACAACTGCTACCTGCGAGAAAGCTTTTCACCAAAAATTTTATGTTATACTATATATAATATTCCGTGGCTTCAGTGGTAGCTCACACATAGATCACGCCTAATTAATCATAAGTTAAGTTATTTTTATTATATACTTCACATGTTGAATTTATTAAATATTTGTTCACAGAATTTTTTTTCAAAGTGTATGCATATGAACCATTTTTTGATCTAAAACAATCAATGCTTAGCTTTCTGAACGCAAATATTGAACTAAACTATAGGCGTCTTGGAATACTTGTTTATTCAACCCATTAAAAAAGCAAAGGCGGGTGTTGCATATTGTAAGTTAAATTCATTTTTATTTGAAATTTCTTGTTTATTGGCACAAAGCCAAATATGGTAGTTTTAGGCTCAAAACAAGATAAGAATTTTCTCGACATCTATTTGTTCATTTTTCGCAAAAAATCATTTTCAGAATTTGCTGAAATTTTGTACGTAGCTTGAAAACATTTTCATGGTTTCATGATTTTTAAGGTTTTTTAGTTTTGTATTTTGGACAATGTGAATGTGTTATTGGGTCCAGTACCCAGAGCTTGAAAAAAGGTTATTTTAGGCCTATAATAACAAAATTTTTGTGTGAAGTGAAAGGATCATTGACTGATTGAATTCTTTTACTTTCTTTTTTAAAAATCTTTTATCTTAAATTTTGAACGGACATAAAACCCAGAGAGGTCTTATCAGACAAAAATTCTTATTAAGGGGTTTGAGCCTGAAAATTACTTGAATTCTTGAATTTATGATGTTATTTTTTAAAGCCATAAGTTTTGAGTAGTTTTTCTATTATTTCCTGGAGCCCATTGGTAAATAGAGCTCGTTGAACTAAAGTCCTGTTCCAAATATTTGATGACAAAACATGACCAATTTATCCTCTAAAAGATTTTCACTACTGCCAAAATGCAAATTTTTGAATAGTTAACGTTTATGTTTGTATATTAATTGTATATATGTATATGTTGAATATGGTACAAGCAAATCTCTTATGTGGGATAAAAATGGTTATTTTCAATAAAATTGAGCTCGTAGTTAAAGTTTGACTTATTTTTCAAAGCAGCGTTGCGATATCCGCTAAAATCATGGCGTCCTGAGACTAACCGCTTATTTAGAGTTATTTTTTTTTAGCGTAAATATCTTCAGGATTATTTGACATAACCGTGAAATTATTATTATGCAGTTCCCCAAATCTCTATTACCAGATATAGATGTGAACGATGTCGACTCAATTGAAATACTCTCAAGTTGATATAAACTAATTCTTAGATTTTTTTTTCCATATATACTTTAATAAAATATAAAATAAAGTTATCATTCAATTTTATCATTCTTCCAAAACTTCACTTTTAATTACGCGAAAACTTAGTTTAAAGTTTTCAAATCGTTTGATCTATATAGACATATGTAAAAAGATACTTTTTTCGAGAGTAAACCTGTTTTGACATAAAAATTACAGTGGCTAAAAAAAGTTTAAAGGTTATCGTTAAATAATTACATCTTAAAGACAATAATAATTGTACGGAAATAATTTGCAAGGATTTGTCACTTTATTTTTTTTTTCTTTTTGGTATTTTTTTCTTTGAGCGAGAATGAAATTATAAAAATAAATACTCTAAAGATTTCCAACCATGGCCTTTAGACCTGTGTTAATAATATTGGGTTTATATCATTTCAAATTTCTTAGCATAATTATATACAATATATTTTTTTCACAGAAAACTTGGCTTGCTTTTCCCAAATACATCATGCATTTTGACAAACATCGACGAAAACATGACTCAAGTCAAAATCTAGAAAAAATAAATAGTGTAAGGACCCATTGTAAGACTACACCTGTCAGGTATGTTGCTCAATTAAAAGTATTTTGATGTGTAGAATCGCATATTCTGCAGTAATATAACATACTATTTTAATCTATGAAAAAAGGTATTCATTTAAAAAATGCAATATATGCATTTAAAATGATCAGTATGTACCTAATTTTATAGTTTAAATATTTTAAACACGTTTAAGACAATGTATTGAATGCTGGTATTTTATTATTATTATGTTGATTTTGAAATAGTGTAGCTAAACAAATATTGTAATTTAAATGTTAAAAATGTATATATATTTACCTATCGTGTATAAAATAACTGTAAATAAATGTACATTGCCGATAAATTTTATTGCTTTGTTATCACTTGAAAAACGCTCAAAAATTATACCTATAAAAATTAAACTAGTTTATACGCACGCATTGAAAGTTCAAACAGATAACAAAATTATATACTTTTATTATACTAAAAAATTACGAAGATAATTTTCAAATCAAACTTCCTTGTGGCTCCAAAAAACTGCTTACTATAGAAAATTTTTTCATACCAAATTTATTTGATATTAAAGCCACAAATGTGAATTAAAATTGGCTACAAGTCAATTGAAATTTTTTTTTCACTTATATTTGTTCATTATAGGTGGCACCCATTAGTGCGTCGCACAAGTACATAATAGAAATTCTGTCGTCTCCGTAACCGCTAAAATTTTTAAGCAGCATTACGTAACTAAATAATTACCTAGGATTCTGTACCTGCGTTAAGACTACAACCAAGTAATATTACATAATGGCTAATTTGTCGCCCCCTGTTACAACTACAATTAAACAAAATAACGTAACTATTTAAATATCCAGGATTCCTAGCGCATTTTAAACCAGAGTGGTGATAAAAGCAAAAGTAACAAAAGTTTAAACCGTAATAAGATATTTCAAAAAGGAACCCCTAAGTTGTGTGTCACAGAGCTTGGTTACAAGTCCAAGCAACAATCTTTCAAAATTTCGCTAACCATACATACCTTTTGGCCAGCTGCAGAGGGCAACTAAAGACTGATATGATGGACCGTTCAATCCATCCAGTACAAAAATGATATG
Source organism: Euphysa ruthae (assembly GCA_035046665.1). Taxonomy (NCBI): domain Eukaryota; kingdom Metazoa; phylum Cnidaria; class Hydrozoa; order Anthoathecata; family Corymorphidae; genus Euphysa; species Euphysa ruthae. Next base: position 6,961 of record JAUZNK010002150.1, read on the forward strand.
AAGACACAGCAGAATTTAGGTTGGTTACTGTGATTTTTTGCATTGATGGTTTGTAATTTAAATAAATTTGGTGATCGTTTGGAAGACGTGGAACGAACTTGAACAAATAGTAAACGAAAGACTATCATCGGTATAAATTTCGCACTGAAGTAAACAATGAATGTTACCATATTTACTTAACTTTATGAAAGTGTAGGTAAGTTTAAACAGATTACTCCAATTTTAGTTTTAGTACCTCTTGAACACGGTCAGCTAGTTCTTTGAAAGAACTATGACATGGAACAACATTATTGAAGTACAAGTGGAACTATCATCTAGATCAATTTCGGCTCGTTTGGCAGCAATCACTGATACGCAATAGCGTAATTGTGTTTGTGAGTGTATCTTTATGTGTCTGTGGCTTTTGTGTGTTTTTGATGTATATGTTCAAAAGAACAAAAACAAATTAGCCATTTTAATACAAATGAATCCTTTTTATATAACTGAATCACATTTAATATACAGTAGTTATTCTGAGTAAACACCAAATGAGCAAATGGACTAAAATTGAATAGGCTTGAGGTGGTTTGAGGCTTCTTAAAAAAAAAGTTTGGTAAATTTTAAATACTTTAGAGTAATCATTATTTGTCTGGTCAATAATGCGCCTAATAAAAAGTTAATTATCGTAATTTAAGTCAGTGCGCTATTAGAAAAGAACTTTGCTGGGACCTGCCATGTAAAAATTATAGTTTTGCTCAATGGAATTTCTTTCTTTAATTTGTATGATTAGAATTTGTTTTATTGAGGTGTGAGCTTGATTGATATTTCTATTTGTTTACTACCATGTTATAACAATATCTTATTATTTTAGTTGAGTTGCATATCCAGATATATGAGGTAAATTGAAGATAGGAAGGCGTAATTGATAAAAGTAATCATATTTTTGATGAGGTGCTTTTTTTGGTAGGATAGTTTTTATATGTAAGATTTATCTGAAAAGCAACTAGTACAATTAAAAATCTATTAACTCTGTGAGTTTATATACCAAAGCCGTTTGAAACCTCCATGCGTAACATTCTGTTCCTAATTGATTTTCAAGAGCTATCTGTGATATCTGGGAGAGTTACGCTTCCCTCTTTGAATATAACTGCGCCTTTCGAGCTTGCCTCTCAAAACTACTTCTGCGACAATATTATAAAATAAATAGTTTTGTATAAAAGAAACTTTTCCCATACCCTTATTTAATAAGCTAGATTTTAATATATAGCAAATATTTCCTGATATTTTAAGATTTTCATATTATTTTTTATTGCAGATTTTCCCATTGTTTAAAAACGTCAATCAACAACGAACCAACCGATGAAAATACAGATAGATTCAAACACATAAAATTTACTTTTTTTATAGATAAAAGTATTACGAAGTTGGGATACAGGACAAGGACAGAAGTAACCATCTAAATTATGCTATAAATTGTTGACCGAAATTACATGATGGTTTCACCGTAAACCCACATACCTTTTTCCGAAGTTTGGCGCCTTAAAATACCGTGCAATGGATCCAAAAATAAATCTTAAAAAGAAATTTGGAGAACCGGGGTATCGATCACCCTACCTCTCCGGATTCTAGAACTGTGGGTTCGAACCCACCTCGGAAAAAATTTTTTTTTCGGAAGCTCAAATAGCTCTAAATACATCAAAACCAAACCCGTGAGCCCTTCTGTAATACATTAGTTTGAAAAATGTTTGTTGGCACCATGTTAAAAAAAACAAATCGAAGAATCAAATCTCGCAAGCTTTATATCCGCCAAGATTTGGATAATTGGTGCATTTCAAAATAAAATCATAAAAAAAGAAAATTGAAATTTTGAAGGAAGTTCGATTATTTTAACGTAGGGCCAACACCAAACTAATTTAGTACAGAAGGGCCCATTGGTTTGCTTAAAATTTGGTCTTTTCAATAAATTAAAAGAATAAGTAAAAAGAAAATTGGAGGACCGGGGCATCGACATCCGTACCACGCGTATGCTAAGCGAACGCTCTATTTTTGGCCTAGAACTTCTTCACAACGTATATTTAACAAAAAAAAAAACTATTGATATTGCCGCCTGTTGTTTAAAAAAGTTAATAAAAAACAATATTATTATTTAAAACCCACCAATAAAAATCTTTAAAATATCGATATTCCGTAAAGTTGTTTTATCGGTCTGTCAAGCTGTTTTTTGTTCTTTTGATGGCTTGATTAAAAAAGTATAAATCGTAGGAAATCTATAAAGTAATTGTAAATGTAAGGAGTTTAAGGCATTTATTATAGAGATCTCTGCTCAATTATTTTTGCCATGACTGAATTGTTTATGTCGGAGCTATATATAAATTTACAGAACACAAGTTAAGTCTTTTTCAATCTTTCAGAAATTTTTAGTGCAATTCAGTACAGCAATTTCTGGTCAAAATTTGGGGTAAAGAATACTGTGGTTCTTAGCTGTGAAACCTTTAAACGATATTATTTGCTAAACTATACTTAACGTTAACAAATGTTCATTTGATATCCTCACTATGTAAGAATATGATTGCTTTGATAGCGAAACATTTTAAAAAGTAAGTTCAATATATTTTTCTCAAAAAAGCCTTAATTTATGGCCGTACAGTATATACACTTTTTTCTAAGCACACAAAAATGTTAAAGTAAACGAAAATACTTTGGTAGGTACTTGGTAGTTTTCAAAACCTTCTTATTAAATGAAGAGTTAAATCAATAAATATTTGCTCACTGGATGAGTTTTGATTCAATTTATTGTTTCTAGAAATATGAATTTTCTTTTTTTAAGAATTTCAGGAGGGTGGTAAGAATCAGTGTTAAAATTTGTATCAAATTTTTGTTTGGTTTTTTATATAGTCAGTAAGAATTTTAAAATAAAATTTGATATCAATAAAGTGGACTATTTTCAAACAAACTTCAATTTCTATTTAGAATTCAATTTTTTTTTTTATTAATTTAATTTTTTTCTGTTTGATGGCTGTTTTATTGAGTAAAACAATAACACCATTGTCACAAATACACACATCATTTTTTCTCAGTGAGTAGAAAATGTAATGCCTAACCAACCCAAAAATTTCCACCAGTCAAACTCCTCATGGTGACATTAAAACAACTCTGTGTGCCTTTTTAGAACTAGAAGGGTAAAATTCTTTAACGCCCAGTTGCATAAAGGAACATTTTTGTTTATTCTTTATGTTTGAAAAACACGCTTGTCGGTGTTGTTTTTCCACTGATTAAATTCCAATTTTTGTCGTATGGCTATAATCATTTTGTCAAGATGTGTTTTGTGGAAGCAAAAAAGCGACCGTAGTGAGCTTTGCAGCTGGAGTTCACATGGCAACAACGCGAAAAATTTTTCTATAATAAGATTTCTTTTCTCTGACTCAGCAGTTTTTTGGAGCCACAATTCGTGCCCTAACGTCGTTCTTAATTTTTCATATTTTGTCTTGACTTACAATTTATTTATTAATATTTGAACAGTAGAGAACAATTAAATCGAGACAATAAGATATATCTTCGTTGTTAGTTACCAAATCTAAACCAAATTAAATATAATTTCGATACTGTCCACAGAAAATTTTATTTAAACGTTTAAACAAAAGAATAATTAACATTCTATTCGAATGTAAGCATCAAATTGTTTTAATATTCAATTTCGTGTTTTTAAAAAGGCGGGTGTTGCATACTGTAAGTTTAATTTAAACTCGTTTTAAATTGAAATATATTTTTAAATTAAAAACAATATTTTTATTTCATTATGTATGCGATATACCATATATATTTTTTTTCGTATAAACTATTCTTCCAATAGATGGAAACTAAATCAAATTAGTTTCAATACTATCGAACGAAAATTTATTTCTATTTAGCTACAGCTTTATTGTGTATTAATAACTGGTAGTAAAATTTGTTGTTTGTTGAATTCTGTTGCAGTTTTCTTCTATCATCAATTATCATATACCATTTTTAAATTTGGCTTGCCAACAAGCTTGCCATGCTTTCGCAAACCTTTATATATTGATGCTAACATGCCCGAGTTCGATTTTAGATGGAACTAATAATCTGAAAAGAAATTTGATTTGAAAATTATCGTCGTAATCTTTTAGTGTAATAAAAGTATATACTTTTGCTATCTGTTTTAATCAATGCGTGCGTCTAAATTAATTTAAATTGTTTAGCTACAATTTTCGAGCCTCAAGGTTAATTGAATACTTAAGTTTTTCAGCAGTTTTTTTATAAGTTTCTTTTTTTGATAAAGAAGTTATTTTTAGCCCACTTTTTAATAACCATAGTTTCGTGAAATAAATTACATTACAACAGATCTGAAACTTTCTTTGCAACTTTTTTCAAAGCTATTACAAAAATTTATTCACAGGGTGTCCTTATGAAAATAACAAGAGTGGAAAATATTCTAATTAAATGAAGAAAAATATCATAAAGTTGCAGGCCATTTGATGTTTAAGTAGTAGAGCAACCTTTTTTCGAAATAAAACAAGATCAAAGGTAGACAGCTTCACAAACAACAAAATTTATCGGCAATGTACATTTATTTACAGTTATTTTATACACGATAGGTAAATATATATATATATATATTTTTAACATTTAAATTACAAGATTTGTTTAGCTACACTATTTCAAAATCAACATAAT
>JAUZNK010002151.1:0-11631 GCA_035046665.1 Euphysa ruthae
GTTGTCTTGTAATTTTCATAGCTAATGTATATTTGTTTGTTGCAGAATAAATACTTACTTACTTACTTACTTACTTATCAATTGCAAACTCTACCATGCAGCTTTAGTTGTCAATAAAACCTGCATCTAGGGAATTATCCAGGAAAGTTATTTTACTAGTCATTGTTTCGAGTCTTGGTGCGCTTAAATTTAAAAGAATTTAGTGAGTTTCTCCAATCAAAACTTTATAATTTTTTTTGTTTCGGTTAAGAAGGGAGCAAAATATTTTCTTTACTGGTGTATAATTTTATCAGAAAGCAATTTAAGGCATCTTAAAAAAAAAAGAAAAAAAAAAAAAAAAGAAAAGGAAAAAGATTTGGGATAGGATTGTTAATGTCTATTTAAATATAGTTACAATAACTTAAAGGCAAATTTGAATTTTTATGTATATAGATTTTTTTTTCAGGGAAAAGGACATTATTTTGAATAGATTTCACCTAAAAATTTTTTCTTCTTCTAAATTAGAAGATATGCGGCTAACTTTTTACGGAATTTCACATCGACGTAGAAACTTTAAGGTTAAATTTTCGCTGGATCTATCTACACTTCTCATATAATCTCATTTTGAGGAGTATTTCGTAGTTCTTGAACAAAAGATAAATAAAATATATAAAGGTTTGCCATAACAAGTTTGTTTGTTATGGTATATTGTATACATATGGTGAAATAAAAAATTTTGTTTTTAATTAAAAATATATTTCAATTTAAAATGAACTACTTAATGTTCATTCTTATTTAAGTTACTGTATATAAAATAGTTATGTTTAAAAACACGAAATTAAATATTAAAACTGTTGTTTAAAGGAATGTTTTGCGTTTAAATAAAATTCTCTGTTGACAGTATTGAAAATAATTTTGATTTGGTAATTAACAATTTATTGTCTCTATTGAATTATTCTCTACTTTGAAATATTATTGATAAATAAATGGGAAAGCGAGACAAAATATGGAAAAAAAAGACACGAATTTCGGCACCAATTTTCTGCGGAGTCAGCAAAAAAAAACTTCCTTGCTGTAGAGAATTTTTTGCGTTGCTGACAAATGAGCTCCAGCTGCAAATCTAGCTACGTTTGCTTTTTTGCTTTCTCAAAAATTGCATTATTTTTTTATTACATCTGCTGTTAAAAAGGGTATTTTGTGTAAATAAATCCTGTTATCATATTAACTGTCGACAAAAAATTCATTTGTAGTTTCTTGTTTTGACATAACTAAACTCTTACCCAACTAGATTCAGGCTCTTATTTAATAGTTTTTGGTGACTTTAATTACAGTGGGCTGATTTTTCTAGAACACCAATACTTCCCTGCTCATTTTGTCAAAAAGGCTACCTGAAATTCATATTGAATGTTATTTAATTAAAGAAACTTTAAAAAATAATGCTAAAACGACGATTCGTGCAGAAAAAAATTATTAAGTATTTCGGAGAAGTAACATGGATTTTAAATTTCACTTCGTTTTGGCGTATTTTGAATTTAAAAAAAAAATGAATTTCTTCGGAAATTCCTTTTTTTGGAATGAAATATATGAGTCATAAAATATATCTGAAAAAAAGCACTGAGTGGGAGGATGTAAAAATCAGAAAAACTTAAAAAATGTGTAACATTGTGATGGAGTGTGGCTCCTTGTCAACAGCAGATTATTTTTGAATAATTATACATCCAATCTGCCGCATCACTTCAGAGGAAAAAGAATAAAAAGAAAAAAAAAAAAACGAAAGTGAAAAAGAAGATTTAAGTAGAAGGGTTTAGCTCAATTTTAGTAAATTCTGTTGTTATTTACAGTCTATTTTTCATACTTCAGGGAAAAGTTATTTGAAGATATTTGAAAGTAATAATGGGGTATTTTGATTGCATTTAAATTCATATTTTAACCCACAGGATAGGAGGTGGAAGACATTTCATTTCATATTTGAATGAAGTAATCCAGCAGTTATCCCGGTTTAGATATTATTATGGTGAGGAGTAACCAACAACAACACAGCAACAACAATCAATTAATTCTTCTTTCTATCTATCTCAAAAAAAAAATTTTTACAATGTTGATAAAAATAATATCTGAAATATGGTAAACATGCAGATTTCGTGCGTAAACTTAAAATACAAAATTTATAAGGTAATATTTCGGATAGGGTTAAAGTATATACATTTAAATAAAGTATTATTCATTGTATATAACCGTACACGTACCCTAAACCTATTTCACTGTATTTTGACCATATCCGATCTGTATCTGTCACTGTTTTGTTCTTAAACTTTATACTAATCTTATTAGCATAGGCAAATCATTAAACTCGGTTTGGTAATAAGTAAATTCTAATATATGTGTGACTGGTTAAACAGTAATCATATTTCCTTAAAAACCAATAAAACCGAATTTGTTGTCTTCCATAAGCCAAGTCAAAATGTTGATTATCTTCAAATTAGACTTAAAATTAATGGCAAATGACTCTTTCTATCAACATTTAAATACTTTGTGGTTTTGATTGATAATCATTAGTATTAAAATTAATTTATTTTCTCATCTTACTGTAGTCTCGCTTGGGTATAAAATGTGGTACAAATGGCAATCCTCATATTAAATCTATTGAAAAGTTACAATGTATTGCTATAAAAATCATCACTTCAAAATTTTCTGAACTTAATATTCTCAATCTTCAGGATCATGTTTATCTACGTAATTGTCTTTTCATAATCGATTTTCTTCAGAAACTCTACCTTCTTCTTTTTAAAACTTTTTTATCAAGTCTGATCAAATTTACGATCATAACGCTAGAAATACAGAACTCGTTAAATTACAGGTTCCAAACTGGGTATCAGCTAAGTTTGGTAAGTATTCTATTAAATATCAGTGTATCACTGAATAGAGCAATTCCATCCCTAAATACCCTGATGTCAACAATTTTATTTTACTTGGTAAAAACCAGTAAAGAAAATTTAATTTATTTTTTCTTAGATTTTCTTCTTTCTCATCCTTGTTAATAACTTGTGAAAATTGTTTTTATTTTTTCTACCCAGTGGACTGGCATTAGCATTCTGTGCGGTGATATTGTGGCATCACTTGGATATTGACCTGTAACTAAACTTGTGTATTTGTGTGTGTTTGAATGTGTGTTTTTTACAAGTTTGTCTCATTATTTGTTTTATTACTATAAAATGCTTGAGTTTAAATCCCTACGGTGTCACTCCCATTTTCTTACTAGAAGAGTTGCTCCAGACATAGTTTTATACAAATGTAATTTGTTTACATTTTTTGATTTTGCTAGCATTAATAATTATGGTAAATAAATAAATAATTACTTCATGAAATATAAAAAAAAAAATTAAATATTTTTAATAAAATTTTTGTTTTGAGTTTGTGTACATAAACTCCATGTTTACCTGAAATATATATTTTACTTGAAACATATGACTAAAGTTATAGAAAAATAATGGCTTGAGAAAGATAACGACCATTAATAATATAGTGAAACTAATCTAACAGTGGCCTAGATCTGGGCAGGTACATACATGTAAAATTTATTCAGGTGTTTTTATCAATTAGATGTTTCAGATAATTGCTTCTATTTTTAAATATGTACGAACTCTCTCTCTCTCTCTTTCTACATATATATATATATATATTCTCGGTGTTGTTTCATATAGATGATGTGAAATATATATACACTATACCTACATATAAAATAAAGAATATTGCAACTAAAATCTGAAGTTAAGAGTGTTGTTATCAACAAAATATAAGATAAGAAGCCAGTGTTGAGTTCTAAGGCAGATCAAAAAAGTTTTGTAATTTTTAAAATGCTTTTATAACTCTGGAAAGGCAGGCATTGGTGAAAGGCCATTTTTCATTAGTAATAATAATAATATGTCCCAGGTATTAATGAATTGGCATTTGATGGAACAGGTGCCATATTTATTCTTACTGACAGATTTGTGGGTGAAGCATAGAGCATTTCTTACTCCATGATGTATAGGTAAGTAGTTATTATAGTAGTATTATCCAACCATGGTGGGCTGCGCTGGGAATGGGTTGGGAAGGAATTGGAGAGTGGGAAGGGATAGGGAGAAGGAGGGCAGACATCTTGCACAATGTCCTCTATGCAGGCTTAATAAAGCTGACCTATGCATTTACCCATAACAAGGCCTGGTTTTCACTGTCTTCCTCGAGTAAGCTTAGTTTTTGTTATGTTAAGTGCAATTTTATTTGCTTTAAGCCAAATACAAAGTGATTTTAAGTTGTGGTTTACTAGCTTATGAAGTTGCTTTATAGAAGTGTTTGTATGAAGGAGGTTTTTGGGTTATCTCTTAATAAGTGTGACTTTCGATGATCTCCCCATTATGGGTAATAAATAAAAAAAGAAATTAAAATATAGTTTGTGTATTCACCAAAATAGTGTCTCCCATTCAGCATTGCGAGGTTGGGGGATTTTTAATATTTTGGTTGGGAGAAACTTTTCAAATTCCATTTTCACTCCTCCACCCTTACCCCATACGCCCTACTCTCCTCCGCCCAGGCACTTCTAACCATGGTTGGGCATGCCAGAAAATTTTTTGATTTTTGAATGTGTAGATTGGCTATGTTATATATTATTATGTAAAACATTTATTTAAATTGTATGTCTTTTATGGTTTTGTACAAAGTTTATTACAAAGTTTATAAAACAAACTAAATTTTTTTAGGGGGGACTCAGGATTTGGTGGGGAGGGGCTCAAAATGCAAATGCATTGGTTTTCATAAATTGCCTATTCTCAGTCAAATAGGACCTGAACCAGTAATTAGCTGTGCATCGGGGATTCTTTAATAAGTTCAGTTAGACTAAAAAATGCATGGAATGTAGAATTTTTTGCTCTTAATCCATGTTATAATATCTCAAAGAAACAGAGTTGAGTAGTAAGGAATTTTGGAGAGCAGAGATATTGCTATCAGATATATAAAATGTCAATGGATTAGTGCAATAATAATGATTATGAGCACTGCTAGCTGTTTTAAGTGGAAAAAACCAATCTGTTGTATTTCCCAAAAATACTGACTTGATTTATGTACTACTTATTTGATACGGTATCTTGCAGAAGTCAATATGTAAAAATTAGGCGGACATGGAGTTTAGTAAATTTGTATATGCTCAAAAGACATTAACAAAACCAATAATAGAAAATTATATAATATTTTATTCTAGTATATTCCTCCTATTTTATATAATTTTGTGGATATAGGAATGTTCTAAGACATGTAAATTTATTTTGTAAAAGAAACTGATTTGCCTGACACATTGGCTGCTATTTAGGTGGTGTGCACATGTCATAGACATTATTTTGAATTTAAATTTTTGTCTTAATATAATATGTAACATTCAATGTGGCTTGATGTCTCATGGTGATCTGTTGTAACTTGTAAAAGTAAACAGAGTATAAGGTAAGAAAGTTGAGTTGAGAAAAGCCATATATCTTTTTTTATAATTTCATTCTCTTGAATCATTTGTTGGGCTAATGACTTTCCTCAAATGATCATGGCTGAAGATGTTAAAATGGTTATTGATTGGTGCAACTTCCACAGAGGATTGTGCAAACAATGGCTTAAGTAGAATACCGTGCAAATTGGTTGAATTGATGAAGCTGGCCACCCTCTAACTGTAAAAGTTGATGAAATAAATATTTCCACAGAAAATAACATAATGGACAGTGGAGAGAAGGTCACTGGGTATTTTGTATTTCCACCAAGGTTCTCATGAGTGTTTTCTTGTGGTTGTTCCTCATTGTAGTGAAGAGACTTTACGTGAATGCACCTTGCAATGGATTCTACCAAGATCCAAGATCCCACATTAAGTAACCATATTGATACCTGGCAGCATGGGTGTGTACACGCACAGCACCATTGTGACCAAAACGACTTTGTTGATATAAATGATGGCAAAGTCCACATGCAAAACGTGGAGAAGATGTGGGTGTGTGCTAAGCCGTTCAGGTTGGCAGACAAATTATTCCCTCTTACCTCCATGAATTCTTGTGTAGACAGACAGTTGGCAGTGATAAATACTTCAAACATTTTTAACAGTTATTCAGCAAATTTATCATGTTAATTATACATATTTTTATATATAATTTCTTAAATAAAAATATTTTAGATTTTACAGCGAATATTAATTGATATCTTTTAATAAAATTTTTATTTTGTGTTTACGTACGTAAACCTGAAATTGAAAATAAAGACCGTTTTTGACAATTTTTTTTTTTTTTTTGTAAGGTACTTATGCCAGGGCGGCATAAGCGATTTTTCAGTGTTTTATAATTATAAATATATTGCATTGCTTGAGAGCTTGTATTAAGTCATGGAAATTTTCCTAAGCCTATAGCTTGAATATTAGAATCTGTTCCTTTCCCAAATGTTTAATATTTGACATTGTGATGTGTTTTCTCTTTCCTTTTGTGCATACATACAATATTATCACCACTTTTAACTATTCGTATGCTGCACCTTATTTTTTTTTTCATGTGTTAAATACAAATTTTTAATTTAAGTTTGTAATTTAGTGCTATAGAAATCAAAAACTAAAGTTTTTATTAAAATTTTTTTCTCAAAGTTTTTAAAATGAATTTGATAAATCGGTTTTAAAGCAATTTTAAAGAGTTATTATAAAAATATTTTTAGTCAATGAGTCCTGAATAAATGTAATTATTTTTTTTTTTGCAGCCAAATTCATAAACAAAAAATTAATCTGCGCATGCACTGTAATTTCAAGTAATAACTTAAATATAAGGATTAATATAGACTAGTATCTTACACCCTGATATAAGGTAGGTTTGCTTAAAATAGTAAAGCCTTGTTGCTGTCAATCAATCTTTTTCGTTATAATAAATTATAAGATTTTTTTTTTTTGAGAAAATGTTAAAATAACCACTGACAGCAAAAAACAAGTGTGGCAACCAAATAATACGTTAAATAATATGTTCTAATAATACAATAATTTTTATATTACTAATAATAATAACACAGCAAATAAAAATAATAACAATAATAATAACAAATGAAAATAACAATGAATTTAAAATAAAAAGAAAGATAAGTACACAGAGGTTTAAGTCAGATAGTTCAATTAAAAGTATTATATTTAATTTGTATTTATTTAGGATGAAGTTGTATACAGTCTGATTGTTTCTTTTCGTTTTTTCAGAAACTGTTTTTTTAGAACCCTATATTGCATGATTTAATAGAATGTTTTTTTTAAAAATTTTGTTTTTATGGAAGTATTTTAATTATGACTAGAAAACAAAAATTGAAGAGGAAAAAAAATTACAACAAGCCACACAAGGTTTTTTGTTTAGTTTTGTTGCTTTGAGGCAACAATATGGAGTTAGAGAAGTTTAGGTTATAAGGGTTTAAACACCCAAGGTTATTGTTACTTCAAAGTCTTAACACTAACTGAAAAAAGGAAATACACTAACTACATATTTTTGCTTCAAAGCAACAAATAGGTTTTTGAATATTTTACCTTCATTATCAAAAACTTAACAAAATCATTTAAAAATTTTATTTGCATAATTATTTATATTATTTTTATATTTGCATAATTATTTATAGCTTTTTACTTCAACTTATCTTTCTTAGCTATACTAAAAATAAACTTTAAAAAAATGGGTTGTTGCTCGTGCATTCGCTTCTTAAATGTCACTTAAAAAACTAAGAAAAGCATTCAAATATGGCTGATTGTTTTTTTACAATTGAGTGATTTAGTGTTTGGTATTTAATATAACCTTAGGTTTTTGTTGAATTATAACTTATCAAGCTGAGGTTATAATTAGAAGTTTTAACTCTAGTTAGCTTTTATTGTTTCTTATCTATTGGTCTAGTACTATGACGATGATATGGATAAGTAAATATGTCAAAAGCTTTTGGCAAGTTGTTTTTAAGATTTATTAATATTACGTAGTTTTATGTCTAAGGATTTTTAAGTTTAAATAAAGTATATTGGTGCTAGATGTTGGAGGCTTAAAGCAAATAACACGGATCGCTTTATTCTGTGTTGTAGTCAAACTTTGGATAGATATTTGTGCCCAGATTTGACATTCACATATAAGATGTGGGTGAAGTATTGAATAGTTTATATTTTTTGGAGAATCTAAGGATATATAGTGACGTATTTTAGCTAGCATCCCGTGGCTCTATCAATTTAGATTTGAGAATATTCACGAGGGTATTCAAATTTAAATGTTCATTAAAGATAACTCCTAGATGTTTTACCTCTTTCTTGGTTTTTATTTCTTGGCCACTAATCCGAAAATTGCTTTTAAATTACTTTATATCTCAATCTAAACAGAGTAATTTCTTTTTTTATCTGAATTAAGAGCAAACTTGTTTGATCTAAGCCAGTCATTTAATAGTTTTAGATCATGATGTTTACCACTAATTTTTTAAAGACAAATATTAACATACAATCTTGTCAGCAAAATGATGCATGAGCTACAGCTAGATCCAAGTTTAAATCATTAATAAAAATTAACAGCAGAAGAGAACCTAAGAAAAATACTTGAGGGACACCATGTATAATGAAACTGCGATATGAAAATGCCCTGATTAACTCTTTTCCACAAGTCATGTTTTTTAACCGTTATGTAGTTTGTCTTAAGTTTTCTGTGCATTTTATCCTACTTTATATTATTGGTTTAACCCCTTATCATGGCATTTTTGCTATGTTTGGTTATTTTAGATAATTTTAGAGCATATTCCCATGTTATTTTAACTAAATATATATAGATTTTCTCTCTTATTCTTCTAATTCCATTAACTAACCACATTTCATAATTTTGAATAGTTTTCAAGTTTATGGCAGAGTAGCTTAACACTGATGGTATCCGCTATCTCTTTAAATAATGCAATTGTATTAGGTTATGGAGGGCTGATATATCCAATATTATCTTGAGATATTATCTACTCTCTTGAAAATAATATAATCAAATTAAATCCTTTATATAGCTTACCACCACCTTTTTACGTCATAAATCATCAGGTGAAACATGTTTAAAATAAAATAAGTTATTAATTGCTGCAATGCTACGATGAAAGTTATAAATAGATTTTAAAATAGGGTTGTTTATAAAACTACTAATATTGTCCTTCCAAAGAAAAATTATTAAATTTGCTTTAATATTACTAAATTAAAGATATTAGCAATATACAAAGCGTCACACACTAAAAGACTGTTATCAGTGAGAGGAAAAATGACTGATGGGAACAATATTTACTAAGTAGTAAAGGTTTACATGCATCCAAAAATGACCTTTGCCTTGTGTCCACTTAAAAATATTTAAAAAATTCCGTTTTACAAGTGCTATTTAGATGAGAGACAAATATTTCTTTGATGACGAAAATTATTCAGATCATTATCACTACCAGTTCTATAAGCTATCTCCAAATTTCTCTAAGCAAGGGTTTAGTAATGTAACCCTTATTGTTTCCCCTGATTAGTTTAAGGGTGTGTTTGTTAAGGACTGATAACTGAAGAGATTTAAACAAAGAATAATCATAAACCGATTAAGAATCATTTAGATATAATTTAAATTTGATCAAGAAGTGATCTGAACTGAATTGATTGTTATATTTTTTTAATAATACCTTTACATAGTTCCTATAAATGATGTACCTTGTTCAAAAACACCATATAACATACATTAGAGTATATGGTAGGGAAAGAAAACTAAAGAAGGAAAAAACCACTGTAGCAGAGCCAAGACCCTAAAGTTATTAAAGTTTCAATAAATAATATTTTTAAGTTTTTTGGCATAAGAAAATAATGCTCACCAATACAATCATCAGGTATTACAGTAGTGGTGATTAAACATTGATATGCCCTTTTACTAACTTAATAATCCACTATAATAGGCCAAAAAAAAGATGAATTTACACATGATAAAATTTTTTATCTGGTTTGTTAAGTCCATAGAAAAAAAAGTTTAGTTTCGAATTATTGAGGTCTCATGACTCCTCAGTGAACTTGAATTCCCAATCCTTTTTGCCATTGTTATCTGCTTACTTTTGAGGGTCATGGAAAGATATTTGTTTAACAGAATTCCTAACACTGCTTTTAAAATCTGGCTGGAAATTTGGTATATCTACTACCTAAATAACAGTTTTTGGAGGTGTTACACTGCCTTAAATTAAGTTTGTTGAATTGCAGTTGAGAACTCTACCCAAATCTTATGGGTGTCTTTGTTCTATTTATTTTAAAAGATGCTACTGCTCTCACTACAGATCTGCAAACATCACAGAGTTTTTCCCTACACCCTTAAAAATTGCCTGAATCTTATTTAAACCAGGCTTAAGCAAGAACTTTCACTTCTTGCTGAAAATTGAATGTTACCCAATGCAACTTAAGAATCTTCAAGACATAAGGACTCGCTTGCAGTTTGGAATATTTCCAATGAAAAATTACCCTTGTTGTAACTTTTTAAAGATGGCGTATGGTGTGTGAATATGGATGGGTGATGTGATAATTGTAAGCTAAAAATGAGCCCTCATTGATCTTCTGCACTTTAATATAACAAGTTATGGCAAATAGTCTCGAGAGATTTTGTTTTTTTATACTTAAAAATGGCCGGTCTATAGTTTATACATTAAAATGGCGTTTAATTTTTTTTTTGCCACTAAAAACATACTATTGAGAGGTTAGTTTAAAATATAGAATTACCTGGTCAAGTTTGAAAATAAAATTTACACGCTACCTCAAGTCATTCCATCTATGTGTTATTCTATCTGTATGTATCATTTTGTATGCTGCATAAAGTCATTTTATCTGCATGTGGCAAAAATTATATTTATAACAAAAAATTAATTTGAAGGAAATTTTAGCTGGTGATAGTGGATGATAGTGAAGCAAATTGCTAATAACTTAAAAGTTGTAAGAAGAACAGGATAGGGGTAAACAATTTTCAATGTTTTAGCCTCTAACTCTAAATCTCTTTGCTTCTGGCTCTTTTAAAGTTAAATTTTTGAGTTAAATTCTCTTTTAGTTTAAAATGTTATGAGATTCCAATTTAGCTTTTTTTTATATTGCATTGCTTATCATGATAACATTACCATTCAAATTTTTAGCTGTTTATAGATGTAAGTTTATGATTAAAAACTGTCCACTAAACATTCTTCGAAAATCTAGCCCTTTCCTTTAAAATCAAGAATATTTTTCAAAAATAAAAAATCGCTCGGGGCTATTGTTTCTAAATTTTTGCTCTTTAGAAAACTAAGGTTTGTTTCTGTAAAGCGTTGTTCACTGCTATTTACGCACATCATACTTTCTGTAAATTTCTATTAGTTTTCTAGCACAATATAAGTGTAGAATTTTACAATCCCTTCCACTGGAGTTCACTGCAGGCGCTCAACAGTTTAGCTTGTTAAACTGTGCTTTATCTATCTTGTATACAACCTTCATATTATTTACTGATAAAACCCTGTAGAGGTTTTGAATTTCAACTTTAATTGGATTTGAAAAGCTTATATCACCCTTTGTCATATTTCGTAATTAGTCAGTATAAACAATTCTAGCAGAGAATACAACATCGTACTTTTTCATTCATATTTTTTTTCAGGTTGTATTATACTGCTATATAA
>JAUZNK010002152.1:0-11630 GCA_035046665.1 Euphysa ruthae
ATCAAACGAACAGCGTTTTTTTGATTACTATAAAAATTTAAATAATGAAAAACATAACTGTAAAATTAAAAAAAAAAAAAAAAAAAAAAAAAAAGATCTCCATAATGTATTAAAAACAAAAAATAGAAATCCCTAATGTTTTAAAAAAAAAAAAAAAAATACTTATGACAAAAGAGAAATAGCGACAAAATTTAATGAGCTTTTTTTACAAGTATTGGAAGCAATCTAGTAAATAAAATGCCAGCGGTAAATCAATTGAAAGTTATTTAGCTAACAAGAAATCAAGATTTTATTAACATATTTTAAAAACTTGTGAAGACTCGATAAGCAATGGAGGACTTTCTAAATAGCAGAAATAACCTCATTTTTAAGTTTCAGTTAAAGTTTTTATTGACCTATCAAAAGCATTCGACACTTCAAATCATTCCATTTTGCTTAAAAGTACTTTAAATAATCAGCAGTAACAAATTTTTTTTTAACTGAAAAAAATTTAGATGACTTATTTGCAAAAATGAATATTAAGCTGAATATTATTCCAACCTACCTGGTTTAAGGCAAATAACCGTCTAAAAAACGAAGTTTGCTCTTTTTTATCGCAATAAAAATGTCATCAAAAATGATTTACTGATTTTAAACTTAGAAAACGTTTTTATTAATAGAGATGGCGCAGCAGTTCCTTGGTATTTTGAATGACGAACACCTAAATTGGAAAGCTCAATTTACAAAACTATCCTCAACAATTTCGAAGAGCATTGTGATGTTATATATGGCAAATCAATGTTTAATAAATTACTACTGTAACAGCTTTATTCGGCATTTGTACACAGTTGTTTAGATTATGGGTGCACAGCTTGGGTTAGCAGTCATAAATCTAACCTAGAAACTCTGTATCGTCATCAAAAATCCGCTGTTAGTTTATTCAATTTTCAAAACCGCTTCACTCACTTAAAACCTCTGAATAATGAAATGAAGTTCTTAAATGTATGCGAGCTGAATATTTTTCAAACTCTTGCACTGATGTGCAAATGTCAACAGGGTTTAAAATTCATTGCAATTATATGTAAAGAGATTAAGTATATTTTCAGCTCGGTTGAAAATATACTAAATTTTTCTATACTAAATATAATTTATATTTTATTTATTTTTATTAAAATTTCTCTACTTAATATGCTTAAAGCTATGTTTATACTGCAGATTCAAGCATAATGTTGCACTTTAATACAAACTAACAGTTTTATATATTTTTTTTTAAATGCTTGAAAGTATCCAAACTAAAATAATTGCAATATACTCAATCAAATATAAGAAAAAACAAACGGCTACAATAAAAGATCGAAATGAAAAGAAGGAGATTGTTGCCAAAGACACGGTCTGTTTGGGTTGAGTATGGAAGGACTGGCGAATCGTGGCTTAAAATGATCGTTATATCATCGTTATATTCAATTATTATTATTTACTGGAATCGTTATTGTTATTGGTGATTACCAAACTTGTGCTGTTTTTGTTCTTATTTATTTATAGTCTGTTGATTGTCTGTATGATAGAGGTTCATTAGCAGGTTAGACTCTTCATATCTGAACCAACTCATCATAATGATGTAAAACAAGTTTTCCACCGCCACTTCTTTCACAAGCAGCTACACTAGTTTTTTTTTTGTGGCAATGCATGGTTTATTGTGACACGCCCAAAGGATGATGGCATATCACCGTAAATTTTAGTGAATAACTTTCTAACTTCTCCGTACATTTTAGTTTTATCAGCACTGAAATCACGATCATTAAATTCCGTATAAGATTTTTTAATTTATTATGTTTAAGCTGTTGTTCATCTTGCTCTTCTGTGGCAGACATTTTTCATTTGTTTGCGTAACAAAATTTTAATGCAGCATTTTAAATGTAACAAAAAGCAAAACAAGCTTTTAACGTGCGAAATATCAATTGCCGCGGCGCTTAATCGAGGATTTACAGTCTATGGATATTTTTATGAAATTTTGTAGAAACTTTTAAAATGGAATTTAAAAACAATGACGTTGACCTTTTATTGAAAATTATAAAAACTCGAGCTTAAAAAAAAAAATTTAGTTTTCCAGTCTTTAATGTTCTGATATTCTACTTCAAGATCTTAAAAAAAAAAAACAGTGTTTAACCTTGTTCTGCCCGGGTTATTTTTGAGAGCCGGGGTTGGCATTTAGCGCCCTCCCCATTGGTTTCGGCCATTTGATAGAGAAATTTCATGAAACTTTATAGTTTGATCTATTTTTTATCAATTTCGAAAAAATTATAAAATTGTAACGGCTTCACCATTGAACTGAAAAAAAGATGTAAAATTTTTTAAAAAAACGAACCCGTTTTTTATTTATGACGCCATCAATAATATTTCAGGATATTTTTATTGACCTACTTGTCAAAACAAGCCATGACTCCAAAAATCAAGTATATTGCATTTCTCTATCGAAATTTATGTTAAGGTCACATAATATTAAAAATCAGAATTTTGGAAATTATTGTTTATTAAGCTTTTAGATACGTAGAAAACAGTTGTGCCGCTCATTTATTTGAAAAATGAGAAATTTTCTTAATTTTTTCTTATTTATAATTGTCTGTTTATGTTATTTTGACTGAGACAACTGATATATGTTTATTCTATTGCCTTTTTAGCTAACAATTATCTAGAATGGAATGTAAAAAGTTCGGAGCTGCTAAAAAAAAAAAAAAAATGGCAGATCAAAAACCTTAGGTAAACGAATGTTTAGAGGGAATCATCATTTGAAAAAAGATCCTCTACCATCTGAAAATGATATTATTCATTTATCAACATCAGCAAAGAAATTCGGCAGCGCCAATATATTTATCAATGATATTGTAGAGCCAAAAGAGATTCAAATTCTCATCGAGACATTTTATCACAGGATCCATACAACGGTATGATTGTCGAAAAACTTGAACATGTAAGTCATATACAAAAAATAGTCGGTAATCGTCAACGAAAGCTAAAAGCGACTAACAAAGGACGTCTTGCAGAGGGAAAGACTTTAGGAGAGAAAGGCCGCCTTACTGAAAAAATGATTATGAACAAATTTACACTATTGACATAATTTTGCTACAGTCAGTGTATATTCATAGCACAAAACAAATATAGTACAAAATTTCAGCAATTCTCCTAAAATTTCAGTCCGGTATCTTTTAAACTGCAGAAGATATCTCCAACATTCCCTTTTATATAACTTAAATTTAATCCGATCTGCAATTACAATTTTGCAAAAACATTTTTTTTTTCTTCTCAAATTTCATTATTTTAAATATTTTAACTGAGCTCTTTTTTAGTTACAACTAGTCTATTTATATGATGACGTAAACGAAATCAATAATTTGAAAAAAAGAGAAGTTTTTTTTTTTTCACCAGACATGACGTACAACAGGACGTATAAAACACGTCATAAAAATATACAGCTTTTAATCTAAAGACAGAAACATAAACACAGTTGCAGAAGAATAAATATTACAAACATAAAAACCTACAAATGATATTAACTATTTTATATATAAAAATCACTTTGTAATAAAAATAATTCCAAGAAAAAACAGTAACGAAACAAATTATTTACAGTATTATATACATTTCTTTATTTTACACACCACCCCTTCAATGACCGAATCAACTCAAATATCAAAATCTATTATAACAGTTCCGCATAAACATTATAACTAAAAAATGTGTAGGTTATTACTAACATTGGTGAAGTGCTTGATTTAGGACTCACAAAAATTTTTATTATTAACGCTTCTAAGTGAATAAGCGAACAATAAATTGCACTTAAATTGAAAAAGCTTTTGACAGGAAATTAACCGTGATTTTATTTAGGCATAAAAAAAAAAAAAAAAAAAAAAAAAAACTAAATTTCCATTCGTTTGTATTACATAAATATAATTTTATTAAAATAATTTAAATTTATTACTAAAAAATATATATGCATTAACGCTTTTTTGAAATATTAGCAATATCAGTGTGATGAATGGCTACTGATATGAATGTGGGAACAAAAAATTACTTTATGTCGCAACATTGATAAGCTATAGAGAAGTTGGGATTTACTTTTACAACCAAACTTTAAACAAGATATTTTCAAAGGAAAAATGAAGCTCATTTCAGATTAATTTTCTGTTTCGGATACGGTCCCGATCAAAATTCAAGCAGTCAAATAAAAAAAAAAAAAATGATTTTTAGAAAAGCATACGACAGACAGTCTCAAAAATTTTTTGGAGGAAAAATAAGTGAAAATATGATCTGTGAAATTTTTAGCCACTAACTATAAGTTGTCAGAGGTAATGAATGAGCGTTCAGAGAAATTAAATTTCATAAAAATAAATCTGATAAAAAATGTGTGTTATTTATATCCACCTACAGGAGCAACTGTAAAAACTTCATTAGAAGCCGCTGAGCTTTCGCTAATCAATCAAAATAATGTTTGTTATTTAAATGTTTTTTCGTGAGTGTTTGATTAGGATCGTTTGTATCTATATAAGTAGTGAGTGTTCCATGATTCTCATGCTGTTCACTAAAGCCTGATGTTGATTCTACATCTGATGAGGAACTAAACAAATAAAAAGACATTTAAGCACGGAATCCAAGATTGCTATTTTGACATTAAATTGGTTATTTTTTTAGTACAGGGAATTTTAGAAATATTGGAAATCTCGCATTTTTATCCCATATAATTAAAAAATGTTATTAAATTCCTATTTTTAATAACAGAAACTTTCTGATTGTGGAATAATCTATTTCTCCATTTCCAATATAAAAGTTATATTCATCACTTTGGTTCCAAAGCTTGAAATACTTGCCTACTAGGAGTCATAGTAGCAGCACTAGCAGAAAGTTTTATTTGGAATTGGAAAATTATATACATTACCAGTTCATAGAAAACTAAATTAATCAAATTATAACAACCAAAAATCAAAAAAATTAAATTTTTTAAAGTGTTGTACTAAAATTAATGGGCTTAATTTCAGACTTGAAGTAACTGTTAGTTTTACAGTCTTTAATAACATTAGGCAACTAGTTCAGAGCACGCACAGAGGCTAAGTTTATGAATCTAACATTCATCTATTAAGGTAGATTTTAATAAACCTCTAGTATGTAGAACTTTTATCAAAAATATAGAACATAAAAGCAGGATTAAGAAAATATGATGACATATAGATCGCAAGCATTAAAAATTCAGGATTGCTAGTGTAAAAGCGTTTAGATCCTATACAAATCAAGGGTTCTCTTATGAGTGATATTAATAAGCGTATATGCATTTTGTTGCATAACATCCATATTAAGAAGCAATAGTGCAATATTGGTATTATAAATTGAATTTAAAGACCTTTACCCAACTCAGGTTTCTAAGCATTCTAATTAGAGTGTTTTTTTTTTTGTTTTTTTTTTGCTTTACTACACATTTTAGTGTCATGAGGTAAAAAAGAAAGACCACTATCATAATTCAGGCTATTAATAATAAGTTTAGCTTTATCAGAGATTTGTAGTCTGAGAATCTACTAATATTTCTACATTTGAGTTACTTTTGACCACGGATTGAAGTTTAGCAGACGCACAAAATTTGGCAAAATTATATTGCTATGTTAGCGAAAAAATAAAGCTTGGATATATACTTAATAAGGTGTATAATAATGTTAGAAGCCGAGATAGTATTGCATTATTTGCTAAGTTGCAGATTTTAAATTCTTCAATAAAGTAAATCATTTATAAATATATTAACTAGAATAAGGCCTAAAATAGATCCCTGAGGAAAGCCTAACAATATTAAAAATTAGTTTTACAGGACAAAACTTACACCCCCTGATTGAAAAATAGCTGTAAAAGAATTTAATACATGTTTCTAGTTTTGCTATCATTAGGTTAATAGGCTATTGACAGATAAGTAAATAAGAAACTGTTAAACACTGCTAGACAGTCCAATAACTCTGACGATACCCTATTTATAACGTAATTGTGGGAATGTTGCCAATAAACTTTTTTTCTTGCTTGAATTTTGCTATTCTGCATCATGGAAAATAATATCCCTAAATTTTTTACACAAAGCTTTATTTCAATGAGCCTTAGTTTTGTATGGGTTTCAAATATGAAGTCAAAAATTGAAACCTAAATTAAAAATTAAGGTAAAAAAGTGCTATAATGCCAAAATTCAGTCCAGCACATACAACCATGTGAGGCAATAATTTCAAAATCAAAACATTGGATATGTTGCACTTCTTTGCTAAAATCCAGTAAAATAGTTTAAACTTGACCATTTTCAACAGTAAACATGCTGAAATTAGGGTTTAAAAAATTAAACTTAAAGAAAGAATCAAAATGCCAAATGTACAAATTAAGCTATTAAAATGTAAAATAATTGTACCCCTAACAACTTTAGGCAGAACAATAAAATGGTTTCTTAAAAAAGAAACGAAAAATGTCATTTTTAGACCAAGCTCAAAAAAAAAAAAAAACAAAACAAACAGTGGGCTCAAAAACTTTTGGTATGTAGTTAAGAATTTGGTAATAAGGAAAATTTACAAGATTTTTATTCTGCTCTAAATAAAAAGGAAATGGTTACCTTTTGAGCAGAAACTTTTTCTTCACGGCAATGAGAAGTAAACATAAAATAAACCCAGCTATGAGCCCGGCTATTAAACAAACAATTGATGTTGAATTGAATGACGCTGTAGTTTGATTATTATTGGTTTTGGTTTTGGCAGCTGCTTGGGGTTTATTTGGTTTATAGGTATTAGTATTCGTTGGTGAAGTTTTCTTAATGGATGTAGTAGTAGCTTTAGTTGTTGGAATAAGGTGGTTTACTTTTGGTTTAAAGCATAAATGTTCATTATCAATAGATTTTTCAGAAGCAGCTAAGTGAGAAAAATTTCAAAATCATAAAAACTGATAACTCACTATAAACTATGGCATACCCTATAATTCAATAATTAAAAGGCATTAAAAAAAAAAATATTCTTAGGAAATACCTCAATAACAAAACCAAAAAATTTGAGTCCTTATCCCAACCCTCTCAGAAAACAGGAGGGATATTTTAATATATATTTCAGAATGAAAAATTCCATTGCTTAGCATTTTCCACAGCCCTAGATACATTCTATGATGTAAAAATTTGCAATGCTAAAAGAGCATAAAGACTGACTTAAGCGTTTATTTAAAATGCTATAAAAAAAAAACAAAAAAAACAAACAAACTTACGTCGAATATATATAGCCAATTTCATGTTATCATTTTTGCAGCGGCCCCCTTTCAAGTTTCCTAAGCTACCTTTATCGCCTGTAGAAGTGGCTAAAATAAAAATAAAAGTTTGATGAAAAAAAAACATCTTTAAATGTTTGTTAAAGCTTAACTTGAGTAAAATATATATTTTTTTTTTCAGATCAAGTTTTTCAGACCACTGATCCAAAGGCTAATCTCCAATATTATTAATATTGTTAATAAATTATTATTAACAATATTAATATTAATATTTATTCCTACCAAATAAATTCCTTTCAAATAATATATGTGGTTCTCAGAAAATCAGCGAATAAAATGATAATAGAATATTAAGATGGATTAAGATGTAATAGCATTACAGTCCTTAAGAACTCATATGTTTGGTCAGGAATAGGCCAGAGAGAGAGGGATGTACTTACCAATAAAGTAATAGGTAGTATTAGGTTGGAATGAATACGAAAAAGGTGATTTCACGTTGAAAATATAAAAGTTTTCATATTTCATTTTAGTATTATCTTCCGGCTTGTCACATTGCATAACTAACTTTCTTCGTTCACTTCCAGCTGTTTTCCCAATTTCACAGGAATTAAACTCTTCTTCTGTTACCAAATACATGTTTTCATACATTAATTTTGGATTTGGTAAATCTCCTTTAAAAATGTCACTATTAAGAGCTTCATGTGGACATACAAAATGTATTTGTGACCCATAATTGACTGTAATATGGGCAAATTCACCATCACACAACTCTCTATGGAAACTAAAAAAATAAGAAATAGTCTGCATATTAAATGGAGAAGTGTGTTGACCTATTAAGATAATTTCTAATAAAAAAAAGCCAGAATTTCAATGATCAACATCTACAACAAGGAGACTTTTTCTCACCCTACATTCCAATGAAATTTCTACAGGAGTTATTCCAGACGAAGCCATAAAAAGAATTATTTATTCAAGCCTTTTCAATGTACAAAAAGTAAACAATATATATCACATTTTAACTCGAGGCGGATGCAGTAGGTTAATGATAAAAAGTATTAAAAAAAATTAACCAAATAATTTGTGTTACACGAATGGCAAAAAAAAGAAAAAAAAATAAAGAAGAATAAAATCGTATTTTAGTAAAACATCAGATTTTGGTCAAGAGTGTAAAAATGTAAAAAGTAAAAAAAGGGCCCTAAAAATATTATATTTTACAGTTAGATTGATTTGTAATACAAATTTTGGGTTCTAAAAAGTTTCTTAAAGAAGCATAAACGGCAACAGAAATAAATAGAAAATAATTCCCAGGAAACACCAATTTATCAATCTAGAAATCCCCTGAAATAATAAGAAACGACCTAATATTTTAATATTTTTAGTATACCTGTTGAGTAGGTTTAAATTATTTTTTAATTCTCCAAAACAAAACTTGTGGGCCCGTTGATTACAAAAAAGGAGACAAATTTCCAAAAATTTTTTCCTGTACCCTAGCGACTAATGCTAACATCATGTTTTCTGGCTTTTGGAGATTTTCAGATATTGTTGACTTACCAATTTCGAATGGGTATAAAACCTAATAATTTAATTATCAGTGAGACAACTTACGTTAATTAAAAAGTTCTCCAACTAATATATTTATCCTGTCTGACTCAATTAAAACAGTCAAGACATATATCAGACGATATCAGATTATGGCAGTTTCCACACATACTTAGCTCAAAAGATGGGGAACATGTTAGAATCCAGGTACGTTGTATCATAATTATAAATGTTTTTTTTTTAAGTTAAATTCAAAACAGGGGCCTTTGAAACAAGTAAGTTTTGTTCGTTCACAATTTCACAATAAAAATAAGAAAAAAACCAGATATAAAAAAAAAAAAATTGTTAACTATAGCATATACAAGAAAAGCTTAGGCCTTAATTGGAACTACAATGTCAACTTTAAAGAATTACACGCAAACTTCAAATTGGTTATTGACAAACATTTTCTTTTAAATTCAATTGGCCTTATATACCCTAGTTATTCAGACAGTCAAAACAAAAAAACTGACAAAAAAACTAAATTAAATTTTTATTTCTCAATCATTTTCAGTTCTAAGCAATAAAAACCTTCTGATCTGAAATTCAAACTTTGACTATTTTAAAATTCCCCTTTCAGTTTTTTTTTTTTTATCCACTTTGTGAGATTATCTTCTAAACCTATTATCCAATCCCTAATTATGGTGAAAAAAAAAGTGTGTTGTTGTTAATTAAAAATTTTAGAAAGGCCTTCTTAAAATTTTATTGTGAGAGCTGTTTTAAGGTATGGCTATTGCATCTCAAAATATTTTATTACACGTCCTGATATCTGTTTTAAAACGATTCTATTTTTTAGAAAAAATGAAATTAAGTTTTCATACAAAAGTAATAACTATACTTACATTTTATTCCTTGGATCCCAATTAAATGTAGGATACTGGAGAGTTGCAGTGACAATTGCTATAAAGCATGCATATAAGATAACATTCCAAAGCATGATTTCCTATCAGTTTGCCCTTTCTTTTTTTTTTTTATTTTTGTTCTTTAATGTTAACTCTAATCATCAAAGCAGAGATATGAAGGTCATTCAAATTTATAAAAATTAATGAATTAAAACAAAACTGACTCACCACAGAAATTTTGCATGAAATAAATAATTAAAAGTAATAGTGAATCAATAGTAATGTGACTGAACTTTAATTCTGAATTTTGTATGAAAAGACTTGCTAATACATAATTTACAAGCACACAGTTGACATTTTCGCTTTCGGATAGATTGTTATAGATAGATAGTTTTGCTCTTTTACATTAATAAATTATATGATTCCCATATTAGCATGGGAATTAAAAGTTAAAGAAAAAGAAGGGTTATTCCCTGCTTTACTTGTTTTAAATTAATCTATCTTATTAAAAATAATTTATTTATAAAACTCCACCTATTGAAAAAAAAAATTGATCAAATGATTCATAACCAAGGCAAAAAAATGCAGTTGCTTCCAGATTTGCGGCATATTTTTATAAGCTTATAAAATGTTTAGTTCCCTTGAAACTGCAGGGATATACAATTAAGAAAAAGAGAGAATGTGACAAAAAAGTACCAGCTAATCAGACAATCTTAATTCCAGGTATTATTTAAGCTGAGCTTTGAAGGAATCATTTTGATTTCCATCAGATTTGCATATTTTGGTTTTTCAAGGTAGAAAATTTGTTGCAAAATGCTAAGGATTTTGAAAGTTTCAAGAAAAATATGTACAATCATTACTGTATGAGCTTTACAATTATGTAATTCTAAAATAGTGCTCCGAGAAATAAACACACACACAAACACATACACACATTTGAAATTTTTAAAAGCTACATATAAATTACAAGTTTATGTAATTCTATAATAGTCCTCCAAGAATAAATAAAATATAGTCAAGCTATACAATAATATTATTAAAATTTCCAAATAGCTATAATGGAATAATCAAAAAGCCAAACTTTTAAAACTGACATCTTTGGCAAAGGCAGCTTCAAGATAATATCTGTAATATTATAATGTTTATAACAATGTTTGAAAATATGGAAGCTTGAAAACTGAAACTTTTATTTAAAAACAGCATGAATATAATTTATATCAATTTAATATGACATCAAATTCTATATTGAGCTAGTGTGGGTTGTTAGATTTCACCACATTTATGTGTTGATATTAAAACCTTATGTAAATGAATTATAAGATAACATTGTTATTCAGTCCAAAAGTTTATTTTTCTTATTTTTGTCATTGTAAGATCAGAGTTTTGACAATTTTAAAGATAGCATAATGCTCAATGAATGGAAAGGCATCCAACTGTAACAATTTTGCCTCAACTCTTCATCAAATGGTTAAAACCTGTCTGCTACATATGCTAATATATTAAGACTACTCTTACAATGAATATTGATTTTTTTTTTGAAGTGCTTGTTTTAAAAAAGAAGATTAGTAAACACTTATGATCACTATCATTAAGCGAAAAGCACAAAATCTTTACTCCTTTTGCAAGCAAGATTGTTTAATCAAACAATAATGACTTTGGCTTATGCATGTTTATTGAGATAGTTCAAGGTGAATTTAATTTTTCTGCATTTTTGATTCTCTGTTTAACAATTTAAATGCCTCTTAATTCCTAGTCCAACTGCTGATTGGAACAAAAACCAACTGAAAGTTTAGCAGCAGCTCAAAAATTTTAAGTTAAAGGAGATTATCATCTCACATCTATACTATATTAAAAGAAAACAGTTAATATCTGCTACAAATTCTCTGGAAGAATGGTGGGAAATATTATATATATATTATATATAATATATATATGTGGTGTGTATGTGTATATGTGTGTGTATATGTGTGTATATAT
>JAUZNK010002153.1:0-11630 GCA_035046665.1 Euphysa ruthae
TGAAATAAGGTATTGCTTACTCCAGATGCATTATATTGAAGAGGACCAACTCGTTGCATAAACTGTGTAGAGAGTTGAGCGCGACGTTCTTCTTTATGCTGTGCAAGAGCAACATACAGTCGTTTTGTTACAAGAATTCTCCCATTCATCTCGGTTATGGCTTTCGTAGCTTCATCTGGAGATGAGAAACAAACAAACCCAAAACCTTTAGAAACACCCTTTTCATCCTTCATTACTTTCGCACTTGTGATAGTTCCATAGTTGGAGAACTCTTGTCTTAATCTTTCATCATCAATACCATCTTCAAGGTTCTTAATGTAAAGATTGACTCCTAAAACAAAATAAAAACCCACTGTGAAGTAAGGATAACACATTTTTAAGATCAACAAGCATTCAAAGATAACAGCAAAAATCTTTTTAGGAAAATGATTTGGTTAGAAAAAAAGCTTCCTACATCTCAATAATCATCTAATGAAAATTTCACTCTCTTTACATAGAATTTTCTTTAAGACTGAAAATAAGCAAAACATAAACAAAATTCAGTTTTGTAAATCAAGACATTTTAAGTTGAAACAAATTCCTTAAGAATTTGGATTTTCAAAATCTTTCATGTGAGATTATATAAATTCTTTGAAAAAAATTAAACATTTTTGGACCTGAAGTTTCAGGGTTTGGTCTAATGAAATATGAATTATCGCCATTCAGTCATATCAAGCCTCAATGATACTTTTTAAAATACTATGAAATATTAGGAAAATTTAGAGAAAATTTCAAATTTTGTTTTAGGCCTAATTATCCGTACCTGGCCATATTTTTGTCCAATATGAAACAAAAAAATTTTTAAATATCCGTACCTGGCCATAATCTGGTCCAATATGAAACAAAAAAAATCGAATTGCTTACGATTTTTTGGTTCTCAAAAGTAATGTTTTAGGAAATAAAGAGCAGTTTTGAAGAAAAGTGACCAGAAAAAAGAAGAAAAAAAAGAACATCGGCGAACTAGAGCTAGGAAGATAACCAAGAAATTAACTTAAGCCTCTATTAAAAAATTCAATATACCTTGGTATATATTGATTCGCTCGATCTTTGGAGACTCAAACTTGTTTTTCAGGTTTTGCGCACGCTCAGCTTTGTTTCTGCCATCAATTTCTAGACCATTAAACCCCCTAACAGCCTAATTAAGAAAAATTTATAACTTTTATTTGAGATTAGCAATAACAAGAAAATAATTTTATTGCAAATTTGAAAGAAATTTAAAAGAATATATATTTCTTATGTATAATTTTGTCTTTATTTAAAATTTAAAAGGAGCAGGTATGGAAAACAAAATAATATCTTAAGAAATTAACCATTCACTTTAACATATAAGGATTTTTTACGCAATTAATTAAACTTTTATTTTTCAACAAAGAAAAATTTAACACAGGTGGTCCATATTTTAGAGCTTCACTGTCTATAGGTTAAGCACGTCTGAATTATAACTGTTATGTAATGTTTTACTTAAATCAACACAAATGTAAATTCTCAAGCTTAATGACGTAGTGTGTAAAGAAATATTACGCCATATCCCAGATTTTTGCAAATTTTAAAACTAAACACAACTGTGAAATGACTCCAGAGACTATTGAAATATTTTCTCATTAAATTTTTTCTGTTTTTCTTCTTTTTCTGTGTTTAACTAAAAATGATTGGTTCTATAGATTGAAGAAAAAGCTTTTCAAAAATAGGCTGAGGAACTGATGTACTCACTTCATCAATGGCTTCATGTGTACCATCACCATGTATAGTTTTAGTAGCATCTAAGTTAAGAGGATTAAAACATTATATTCATGTAATAACAAAATTTTGAGATAAAACCCAAATTCACCTTTTCCACTGATTAAAAAATTTTAGTTTAATAAATGCTCTCTTAAATAAAACCAAAATATAAATAATATAAAATAATATAGAATAATAATAATATAAAATATAAAGTAAATAAATAATTAAACTCAAAATTAAACCTCAAAAAAGGAAGTTTAAAAGATTATTTGCTTTACACATTTTCAAAAAACTTTATGGTAATTAAGTTTCATTTAATGAAAATTATAGCAAGTCAATTTTGAAAAAAATTCACTTTTAATAAATTTACAATGAATTTAGGGCGAGAAAAACTGCTAGTTACCATAGTTACCATATATCTTATTTCATCTTGTAAGTACGCCTGCCAGAGTAATAAATTTTAAGTGTTCTGCAAATGCCTGCAAAACAAAGAACAGTAATGTAAATTTTTTTTCAAGACTGTTTATGCGAGCATCCGTTTAAAACTGTATGATAAACATAAGAAACAAAATATACATATGCAAATTTGCATAAAAAACAGAAAATAAACTGAAGTATAAATAGTCTACCTTGACGCAGTTGTACCACCTCCTTTTCTATTGTCTCTAACTTCCGAGCTAATATGTTATTCATTGACAATAACTCTACAACAATAAAATACATTTGAATACCAATAAATTTAAAATTTGAACACCTGTGAGTTGCGAAGTAAAAACAAGGAAACTTGTGAAAATTTTCCTAAATTAAGTTCTTAAAAAAATAAAAATTTATAGAAAAATATTCAAAAATCTAGCTCTCAGTGAATGGTGGATTCACGAAAAACACTAAATTAGTTTTTAAATTCCCAATAAAAAAATTTTATAATTTATGAAGGAAAAGCTGTCTATTGTGCTCACAAATTTATTCATCATTTGCATTTCACATCTAGTGCTATACTTCTGAGATACATCTGAAATCATATTGTTGTATTTATGTGTTAGTTCACAGTTTACCTGGGAGCGACAGACTAGGTACTGAAAGAAAGGGCATCTCGGTAAAGATACTACTTTCCTTGTTTTGGTTTTTCAATTAAAATAGCTTTCAATGCATTGTACTGTAAATTTGCATTCTTTAACAGACACTAACCTTGAAATAGAATCGAGCTTAAACCAGTATGTTGTACTTTCTGGTTTTTGAGTCAAGTTGAAGAATAAGCTGAACTAGCTGTATATCCGTCAAGATTTCATACGCATGTTTTACTTTTTAGCCGTTTTATATATAATACATATACAATACTGTGAATATGATACACTGGATTTTAATATATAGCGAATATTTCCTGATATTCCTGATCTGATATTAAATTTTTGCTTAGAAGTTAAAAAAAAAAAGACATGAAAAATTAATTTTTCCTGATATGGGAGTCGAACTCGTAACCTTTCGATCTGTAGTTTGACACCCTGCCAACTCAGCTTTTTTCCCCACTACTATTTTTTTTATTAAAACTTTGTGTTTAACATTTTCTTATTATTTTTTATTACAGATTTGCCCAGTCGAAAAAAATGTTATTATTAAAACCAACCAATGAAAATATTTAATATATATATATATATATATATATCAATTCGTGATGTTGTTTTTTGTTCTTTTGATGGCAGTTGGCATAGTGGCGACCAATGAAAATTTTTGATTAAAGTTTGTATAAAATACTGTAAGTATTATTACACTTTTTATTTAACAGTATTATTTTCGAGATACTATATACTTAAATTCTTAAGTCACTGTCAAGACTGAAAAAACTTCTAAAGCTGCTGGGGCTATAACTATTGAGACATCACACAGGAGTTACTGGCCGCTTACATCATTTGCATGAGATATCCTTATTTGCCACTTTATCAAAATTTGACCTAATTGAGCAAAAAGGTGAAAATTTTAGAAACATATTGGTTCCACTATGTTTATGAGGAACAAAGAGGAGAACTAGAATCTTTTGTCTGGGTTGAAGGCAAACTCAAGGAGAATTGTAGTTTATGTTATAAAGGAATGCATCAAAGTAACACCTTTTGCCGTTAAATAGGGTTAAAAACTTAAAATAATATGCCATTTCAGGTCTTGTCATGAGACGGGCGATTGCCTACGCCTGCCTGCATTCATTTTGCGGGCTAAAAATCGCCAGTGCAAAACAACTTTGCCAGACAACCGTTATCTCTACTCGATAATCATATATAAAATTCAAAAAAATTACATTAACTTGTTAAAAAAATAATCATTTTGAAAATAAAAAATAACTCGATATTGTGATTTTTAAACATTCCGATGATTCTCAGAAAGCATGTCACTTAAAACGTAATTATGTTTGCTGAGTGGGATTAACAGCAATTTAAAATTATTACGTTATTAATAATAGCAAATATAAGATTTTTGAAAATAAAAACCACTTAATTTAAAAAAAGATTAAATTTAAAAAAATATGTGTACTAATATTTCTTTATTTAATTTGCATTTTTTGAATTTGCATTTTATTTGCTCATGCAATGGTTGTATGAAATTTACAAA
Organism: Euphysa ruthae; assembly: GCA_035046665.1. Lineage (NCBI taxonomy): Eukaryota > Metazoa > Cnidaria > Hydrozoa > Anthoathecata > Corymorphidae > Euphysa > Euphysa ruthae. The sequence continues at coordinate 4,357 of JAUZNK010002153.1, forward strand.
CAAAATGTTTTCCACCATTGTTTTTAATCATTTTTTTGAGAAGCTATGACAAAATTATACAACAGTAGAAAAGCATGTTACCGTTAAAAATGGAAATTTATTCCTTATTGTCTATTGTTCATGGAATGACGTTCAGCGACAATCTACATGTATCTAATTCTAAAAATTTATCCGCGTAGCCCAACCATGATGGGCTGTGTGCTTGGAAGGGGTTAAGGAAGGAAAGGGAGTAAAGTGATGGGGGTAAAGAGGAGGGAAGGGGTGGGGAAAGAAAGGAGGAGTGGGGAAAGAAAGGGGGAGTAGGAAAGTGGGAAGGAGGAAAGAAGTAAGAAGGAAGGGGAGAGAGAAGGAGGACAGACAGCCCATGCAATGCCCTCTACGAAGGCTTGATAAATTCCACCTATGCATTTACTCATGACAAGGCCTGCCATTTTATTTTAAACAAAAACGTACACATCAAAAGTACAAAAAAAAATTTTTAAACTTCCTCTCAGTTATTTATGAGTTTTTTATAATGAATAATGCATTGCGTGAAATAGAAATATGATACAAAATATGATATATAATATAAATATGAAATATGATAAAGTCAATTGAAGCTAATTCAGACCATTTATTATTTTGAATTTTTGTTTTGACTTACTGAAAAATATCAATGAAAATCACCTGTTTAAGGCATCTAAAAATTTAAAGAATCGCGTATTACTTTTGTCAAAAGATTACAAGCCTTCAAACCAATGCTCTCTTATTGAGCTACAGTCGTCGCAAAAAAAGGAATTATGCAGTTGATAACTAGATGGTGAAATGGCATTTAAAATAGAAAAATCATGGGAAATTCTTCCAACTGACTGGCATAAAGTCCATGATTTTTTTATTTCCGACTTTTATATCAAGTAGGGACATACAAATAGTTAAAAAAACATTGAGAATCAAAAACCTGCAAATATTAAGAACATCATAAGAACATTAAGTGCCCCATTTCAGCAGCATAAAAAAAAATCTCTCAACAATATCCAAATATCAAGTTATCTATCAGCAAAGAAATAAGAAGCTAGACCACGAGGAGAAGAACTGTCTGTCACATAAAAGGAATATAAGAAACTTCACTCAATCATAATCAATTAATTTCAAGACTGAGTAGAAATGGTTCCCATGGCTCCCATAAAAACCATACCAATTGCAATATTTCTTGATAGCAATTTCCTTAGAAATTAAATTCAAAACTTATCTTTGACGGATACCAGGTTAATGCGTGTTCTAAATATTTTCATATATATATTTTTAAATACTTTTTCATAAAATATTTGTATTTTCATAAATATCCAGGCTTGGTCATGAATGGCGTACGGATGTACGTGCATGCGTCTGCACACACCATATATGATCTAGGTGTACGATGTGACGAGCGCCAAAGACTATGATACCAAACGCCTTAAAATAAGGATAATTACTAAGACAGCTAAGCTATCACAGTTATCATCTTTAACAAGAAATTGCATTTACCCAAACACTCTACGTACCATTTTTTACTTCTGTGGCTCAAAAGAAGGCGAATTTTGACGTATTGCATATTCTTTACAATGTAACTATGGTAGGATATATATATATAATGAAGTATAGTATTACCTTGTTAAAGGCCTATAGCATTTAAAATACGGTAAATTAAATTACGATTTTGATGCAATGATCATGGCTGCCAATGAAAAACAACATGTTATGAAAAATAACTGACCTGACCATGCTGTTTGGTAATGTTTAATTTTATTTTACTGACCGATGTAACTATATTAACAAAACTTCTTATAGACCTGTTAAAACGTTCAAGAATGTACGCTTTAATAAATATTTTATTGGAAGTTAGTTCTAAATAATTTTTTAATTGTAAACTTAATGAAATTAATTTGTTTCAGGTTATGCCAAAGTTTTAGTGCGCAAAATGATTGTTTTATTATGGTTTAGGGTTCGAAAAATAAGAGTACTAGCATAAAATCGTATAACATATTCTTTGCAAGAGTACGACACTGTAAAAACATTATTTTTGAAGTTATAATTTTATTTATTTTATGTCTACAATTTACTTTGTTTCTTAGCAATATACTTTATACTTTGATGTATAATTTACTGGCCCACATTCATTGTATTTTGTAATTTTATATATTTGATGCCAGTTATGATAAATAATCCCAGTAACTGGGATTCTTAATAATAAAAACAAACTAAGAAAAAAATTAAATATATCTTATAATAAATAATCTTATTTAGAAAGATATGTTTATAAACTTTCCACCATAAATTTTTATGTTTCAGTTGATCTTTGAAGTAGGTCTTAAGCATTGTAAGTGTATAATATATGTTTTGTTTGTAACTTTAATAATATCATTGACTAATTAGCTCTCGTCCGCAGGTTCATTTTAAATTCTTTTGCAGTTCTATTAGTAATAGTATTACTTTTCTTTCAATCGCCAATAATTTTATTTAAAATTACTGCACATCTCTCAGTAGTTAACATTTGTTTACACAGTGCAGAAGAATGTGTTTCAAACCCATTTTAAATAAAGATCAATAAACTTAAAAAAAAACAACCTCAACATTTGTTTTTACATCTTTATTTGATGAAATAATTCTATTTAAGGCTATCAAATAGCTGTTATAACCTTTTAATTACTCTTTATTTGAAATATGTGAAAGCAATTTGTTTATGTTATAATTTGTGTATTTTTCATCATAACATGTAAAATGCGTAATCAATGCCATGACACAAAAAGTTAAACGAAAGATATTTAGGCCTGGTTGTGGAAAAAACAATTTGTGTACGGCACTTTGTATGCTTTTTTTTATGCATATGGTTAAAGTTGTATGCCATAATATGTTTACGGCATACAACGACTAATTTTTTTAAATTGCAAACGTCTAAAGTGGTGATATATGTTTTTTTTTTTTTTTTTTTTTTACAAAAGTATTGTACAGTGTATTGCATAGATTTAGATAGTTTCACTATTTAATCCTGAGCAGAACAAGCTGAGGGACGTTCAAATGGAGAACCGCAAACATCAGTATTGAGCTGCAATTCAAATGCTGCATATCTCAGTCTAAACTTTTGCTTGTTTGCTAGCCAGAATATTTTTTTCAAACATAGCACACGTTTCTTCAAAACAATTTTAATCAAACATTACTTTCTTTAAAACAATATTTCAGCCAACCAAAATTTTCTTTAAATTATTTTAAAACGAATTGAGACAGCAAGTATAATTTCGTCATGTTTTCTCAAAAAACAAAAAAATTAAAAGTAGAATTAATAGGTACACATATTTTTCAGATAAGTAAACAGCTCTAAGGTTAACCGCATACCCATAATATTAAAGCATCTAAAAATAAACATATGTTGGCTATAAATAACCTTACTTTTATATCCAAGTAATTATGCTTGATGATATTTTGGGGCAAGTTTTTTATAATGAGCTTAAAATAGAGTGGAGGAGCATCTCAAAGGATCAAATATAAGTGTATTTCTAATACAATAGTATATATAAATAACTATTTTTTTTCCTAGAAAATTTTTTTTATGATTAATCTTATTTTTTTTACTGTTTCGAGATAAGCATTTATAGTAGAAATTATGTACAATAGCGGGTAAAATCTGTATTGCAAAATATTTTTCCTGAGAGCTATCAAAATCTTTCCCACAAGTGTCAGTGAGAGTAAGTTATTCTATTATATTCATACAATCTCTCGTTTATAGTAAACAATCCAGCCTGCCTTTAACTTACTTTAACTTAAAAAAAAAACTGTTTATCTTGTATCAAAGAATAGTTTAAAAAATTCATCTTGCCAGAATTGTCACATATTTTCGACCTGTTATGTCTTAAGTTAAGAAGGTGCCCTTTGAAATGAAAGTCAAGGGGGATTATGGATGTCTTTTCCATTGAAAACTTTTCTGCGAAATTTTTCCTACTGCAGACATTTTCGTTTCATCATAAATGCTATGAGACAAAACGAGGTAGGTAGCTTTTGCCTCCTATGGAAGCTGGAGTTACAATAAAACAAATATCAGATATTTTTCAAATTATGTAGACGCCTCTGTTTATATGCATATGGCTATTTTAATACAACAAAATAACGCCCAATTAAACATTTCAAAGAGAAAAAAAATCTGTCTACATGATGATTTTCCAATTTACCTATTGTTTGCTAAACACAAAATAAATTTATCATCACCTTACAAAAAAAATCGTTATTGGATGGTGCCTTTTTACGGAATTGTGCTGGTAAAGAATTTTAGAAAAAAAAACTCCTTACCTTTAATACAATTATGGGTAGCTTTTTGGTGAATAGGTATTTTCGCACCACAACCTTCCTCACAAATAACTTTTCCCTTCATGCAAACAGAAGAATGGCTTGAAAGGTCCTTACGCATGCATAGATGATCACATCCAACATTGGAGCAAGAGGTCCAACCATAGGCACATATTTCAATATGCCCCAAAATATTTTCTAATGCAATTTTTTCATTACACCCGTTACATATATTGTCGCAGTGCATTTTGAGTTGATTTATCATGTTATTCAACATCGGAAGAACAGGTTTCATCTCATCTTTGAAAATTTCAGAACGGCATTGAGGACATGTAGGCCTTTTTTTTAACCATTTATAAATACACTCTGAACAAAATACATGTCTACAAGGCGATTCAACAGGATTTTTCAATACAACAGTACAAATGCAACATATAAATTCATCGCTAACTTCTCCAGCAGGAAAACGATCAATATCATAACCCATTTTATTTCATATTTGTTACAAGTCTATAAAGCGTAATTAACAGTAAAGACTCTTGCTATACTGAAAAACCATTAATGTTATGATAAACTAAAAACCGAAATATTGGTAAATAAATAAATACTAATAACAGCCTATTTAAAGTATCATACAATAAAGGCGCTATTTCCTTTTCTGACGTGAGTGTATAAATTAAATTTGTGGTTTAACTATTGTCGTTATATTATAGACATATATTTGTAAACACAATTTACACTTGAATATTTGCCGGCTCGATACCGGTACGCTTTTTTGCATACATGCATTTAGACGTATGAATAAATATTAGTTTTAATGTATAAATAAGTTTTATCGAAAGTTTTTTTCCGCTGTTATTTGAGTGTTCATTTCAACATTTCCTCCTTTTCAATACTCGCATGTTATTGAACGTGAACCTCTTAGATATATCTTATAATGCAGTTTTTTTTTCGGACTTTACCTGTTTTATTATTATTATCTTTATCGTTGGAAAAGTTGGGTTTATACGTATGATGTGTGGTTATAAAAATAGCCGTGTTTTTACAATGATAAACGGGATATAATGTGACGATATGATCCCAGAGATGGAAATAGCGATGTCTTTGGAAACGTTGATACCATATAAACTCTGCTAAATAGTCCGCATTTCCATCACGATTTGTTGGCCCATGCATGGCTTTAAACTTTGATTTCGCTCGCTGCCACATAGCTTCCACGTGGTTTGTAGTCACCTGGGTGTTGGGATCAAAAAAACTATAGGTGCGATTGACCAAGCCCTGCTGGAACCCCATTCCTGCAATTCTGTTATAGGTCCCCATTTATCACTTGTCTCTGTACCAGGACGAATTCATTGAGCAATTACAGGAAGAAGTGTTCTCGAATCAATCTCCCACGGTTATACTTCCTACGTGCAAACACAGATTGGTCAATTTCTACGACGCACCCAGAACCTCTAATTTGTTGAAGGTTGTTAATAAGATATGCAACAGCAACATCCCGGCAGTATTGAAACCAATCTACAACTGTTTCACTATTTCCAATTTTAAGTTCATGCTGGATATGGTCGTAGGACATTCCACGACTATAACCAGCGCTCCAAACCCAAGCTTGAGTTAACCCCAAAATTTACCACAGATGTAGATGAGCTTTCTCAAAAAAGCTGCCTTTCCGTATGCTGTAGGTTCCCTTACAACGCTTCACAGTGCAACACCAAATCTTTCCATCGATGCTTTATGCTCCATTTTGTTCGCTGCACGGAAGGTGACAAGCTAAGCATGACACCTGAAAGGAAAGATAGCCATACTGTCGACACCGTCTTATGCATTCGGAATATCGTTTCGAAAACAATAACCTATGTCACCGAAGGTAATTGCATCGGAATTATACATCAATAGTCTGGCAATATCAGCAGCCGCTACAATTATGAATCAGGTTGATTTGATTAATATGATTTTATCATTATTACACGTACTTATATCAATTTCAAACACAAATACTTGTAAGCTAGACCGCTGGCCATAGATGGAAATGGAAGAAGGTCAGTTTGTTGACATGCCCATAACAGTTTTATTTAAAAAGGAAAATCTCTGTTTATAATCTTCACACAAAAGCAAAACAAAATACCAAAAAAAAATTTTGGTCAACTTTCTAACGTTTTGGACCTCAGAAGTTTCTAATCCTAAAATTATCCATGTTTGGTTGATACATATTTAAAATTTTTTCATGTTTTTTTATGATTGTAAATATTTCATATTTTTTTTGCAAAACCTAAAATTTAATTTATACAGTCAGGATTTTAAAAGACTACTTACAAGAAACACGAAACTGCTTTTGAAAGATTAAATTGTGATATTTTTAAAAATTTATTTTGACTTTAAATATGATCTTTTTAATTTCATCTTTGATTAGATCTTTTTGCTTTACTAAGATATTTGATTATAAACTAATTTACCGTTTTCCCTAGAGTTTAAGTCGTGGTAACAATTCATACCACCCATGCTTCACCGAAAAACAAAAATCATAAAAAAAATAATAATTGTACATTATACAGTGTCGAACAAAACACGAATGGTACAATTACATTTAATTAATTTAATTAGAAATTTAAATAAAAACGTATATCTAATTTATAAAAAATAATTTTAAAAAACATATTCCGAATGACCCACTTTGCTAACATTTAAAGTTTTATTACGATACAGCATACATATACATATATAAACATACATAAACAAACATAATCATACATAAACAAACATAAGCATACATAAGCAAAGATAAGCATACATTAGAGTACATAAGGATACATAAGCATACATAAGCGTCATAAAGATATATAAACATACATACACAAAAACACCCATACACACATATACACATACACAACTACACACTTACATACTTACACACATACATACATACATACATACATACATACATACATACATACATACATACATACATACATACATACATACAT